>JAAMPD010003220.1:0-10808 GCA_025266255.1 Trissolcus basalis
TCCTCTGGGAAAGTCGGCAAATTGGGAAAGCTGATCCGATGCGTCTCGACGCAGGGACTGCCGGCCTTACCGGCAGGAAGTGGGTACCCCGTGGACTTGACCAACCCACGGAGTTGGCCCTCTTCGGGGATGCTGAGAAAACAGATGGGAATAGTACAGAAATTGGGCAATAAGCCCCCACACAGAGGTGGTAGGGGTGCCCCGCTTCCAGGCCAAACAAGGCTGAAGCGTAAGAGAGATAAAAAAAAAATATATATATATATAATAAATATTTCAGATTTACGGGATGTCGTTCGATCGAATGATAGCACATTTGCGGCTGGGGATGTTTTCGCGACGCAGCCGCGACATCGAAAACATGCTGTCTTCGTCTTGCCACACTTTCCTCCTCGAACTGGTCAAAGTTGTGATGGAGAAACGTGGTAAGGAAAGGACCATCTTGGCCTGCCAGGCAACTATACAGAGGAAACGACGGCATTTGAACGTGACAGCAGATGAATTGTCTGCAGCCGCCGCAGCTGCGTCATTCAGCTTCGACCAGGCGAGGAATGCCATCGTGCAGACACAGAAAAATTCTTATTTAGCCCATGCCGCGCTCAACATCATCAAGGGTAATCTTCGGGGTTTCAGACTTTTCAAACTTCTTGTTGAGATTAAGAATCGCGCGAAAGACTCTTTTGAGGAATCCGCTTATCCCGAGCAGTTAATAAACATGACTGGTATCGAAATGGCTGTTGCTACGTGCTTGGTGTTACAAGAATGCACTTCGGACCAGGTTTGTACAAAACATATAAAGTCAAAACATATAAATACAAACTGGCAAAGGAGATGTGGCAGAATTTCTGAATCATATTTTCAGCTTATCATTCTAACCGCCGAACAAAGTTGAAGATTGTTATGTTTTTGATTTTATAAGTGTGACGAACGACTCGACGAATTTTTCTCACATTTAGTTAACATTATATTTCTTAAGATGTGAAATTCCCTCCTACAATGTGGACAGGGCTAAATATAGATTTTTGCAAAAAAACTACAAATTCTTGCGAATCATTTTATTCACAATTTTCAAAGAGAAATTTTTCTATCCTATTTTTATTTTCATTGAATCATTGTTAAGTCATTTCCAAGTTAGTACGTATGTAAAAATTCGGAGTAGTACCGTAGTACGTCAAAAAGCCTGCAAAACTTGTGCAAAACATGAAAAAATCAGATTGTGTTTGAATGAATTCATAAAAAAATAACTATGATCGCTATAGTTTTGTGAAAAAAATTTGGAGGTTCAACAAACACGGGTTAATCAAATCACGACAAAACATGACTGCGGAAGATTGATTTACTATTGTACGAGATATTTTATTGTTTTTTCATGCATCATTATGAATTGATTCTTTGATTTTTTTGTCACTTTTTACTTATACGTGAGAAGTTTTCAATTTTATTAAACTTGCCTTACATTATTTTTATTTTATTTTTTATTTCGGAGGAATTCACCTCACAGTTCTATTATCTATTTTTTTTTAATAATCAAATCTTACGCTTCTGCCTTTAGCTGGCCAGGAATCGGGGCACCCCTACCACCTCTGTGTGGGGGCTTATTGCCCAATTTCTGCAGCATTCCCCATGTTTTTCCCAGCATCTCCGAGGCGGGCCATCTCCGTGGATTGGTCATGTCGACGGGGTACCCACTTCCTACCGGTAAGGCCGGCAGTCCCTGCGTCGAGACGCATCGGATCATCTTCCTATTTTTCCAGTTTTCCCAGAGGAGGTTACTCACATGGTTGGCTTCCACGAAGGACCTGCTCTAGCCGGTAAGGCCGGCATTCCCTACTCCGACGAAGTATCAGGTCAGTCATCTCCTTTTCTATCCCTGTTCTGCTCCGCATTTGCCCAAAGACCCCTAGTGGATCTTTGTGAGGTGGAAAAACCCCACCCTAGAGCAGTCGGGGTGAAGCCTGAACAGTTCCTGCCGGAAAAACCCGGATAAAAATCCGAGCGTCTCCGCCGGGAATCGAACCAGCGACCCCCTAGAACGGCATTGCTTCCCGGCACGCTAATCACTGAACCAACACCGCTCTCTCTATTATCTATTTGAGTATGCAATAAATTTTGAGGAGTTTGCTTCATCGCCGTGGCGGTAACTCTTTCAGCTTGAGATCGTGAGATCACATAATTTCATTTGTGTTCAGTTTTTTTGTTCCCATTTTTCAACAACAGGACGCAACAAAAATGTATTTTATTTCAGCCAAAATATTCTTCCGTGATATACCAAGGTCACTACAGAGCCCAATTTTTAAAATATATTATTGAACAATTATTAGACGAAAAATAACTAAATTGTGTGAGAGAGACAAACGAGTTACATGACACTTCACCTTAACATTTGTGAACGAAAGTTTTGCGCTGTGATAATCAACCGATTTTGAGTCGTCCATGCTTGCTGATCAAAAATGTAAACAGAAGCAGACGACTTTACCGCGCGATTTTAGTGTTGCCGCGTTTATTCCGCTCGCTTCCACGCGATTACTAAAAGCTAAAGTCAAATTATTACTAAAAACGTTGAATTTTTTTTATTTAACAGTATTCTTTGAACAAGTGCTTTCTTTGTTTACATAAAAATGAATAATATTTTTATAAAAGTATCAAAACAAACAAAGTTGCCTCTGGGTAATATGTTCATTAAATGGTTATTATGTTGAGTCCCGCAGGATTGAATAACATCCTTAAGATAAGGGAGGCCCATCTCATGTATTTGCAGCCTCAGTATATCAGCCAAGCTAGCTAACTCAGTCAAACTGATCTCTTTAATTAAGTTTAGCGATATGGTCAGGCAGTGCCCAAGGATTCAGTTAACACGTTATGATGTCTTTACATCCATCTGACATCATCTACATGTGTTATGATTTATTTTCCTTATCTTGTATAGGTAGTGTCTCAGATGACAGTGCCCTCAAGGTCTCACAACTTTTACAAGCAATTATTTACTGTCAAAGTACAATTTAACGAGCATTAGAACATCAAAGAGGAAGCGTTAGATATGCTATTGAATCGTCGTAAGATATAGATTAATCATCAGTTAGATGGAGGTCAGATAGGCAAGATTCTACTGCATAAGAAATAAGAATTCTTATAAAACAATTTGAAGAGTTGTGAAAAAAGTTGTTGATTATGATGAGCAATTAAACTAAATGTGTACTTGTGATACATACCTTGTTCGAAGGAAGGGCATCATGATGCCAGCGCCGGTGGCGACAACAAGAAGCACAACCTGGAGCACCGTGAGAACAACATTGATGAGTTTGACAACGAGAGCCCTCGCGTTGCTGTTATCGATGCCCTCAAGCGTGACGTACTGTTGATGCTGTTGTTGTTGATGTTCCATTTTCCAAATCTTTGTCTGGCAGCTTTCCAACATCTCCTGGATATCCCTCAGTCGGTCCTCACTTTGGTACTGCACTTTTTCCTCCATATCGGTTATATTTTGCTTTAAATTCTCAACTTCGTTCTGGTGTAACTCTGTGAGGTCGTTGATCTGCTCTTCCAATCGCTCGCATCGAAAACGCTCTTCCTGAAGAGCTGACGAGAGATATGTCACTTCCTGTTGTAGAGTCTACAATCAAAATGACAATTTCATTGTTCTATGAAAGCAAACAGTATTTTGAAAATTCAATCCGCACAAAAATTAACAGGCCACCTAAAATTTTCAAAAGAAAAAAAACTATTTTTCTTCATTCGTTTCAATGAAATGAGAATTTCAAATGATGATTCGAAACGAGGCAGTTTTCAACAATAATTTGAAACGAAACAGGGGTTGGGGTACAATATTCTTCTGCCATTTTTCTTCCGGACATTAGTCCCCTACCATTTTTCCTCTATATATTTAGTTCCCTCATATATAATTCCTCCCCTATATTATAATTTCTCCTATAAAATAACTTTGAAGTAAAATTCAACGATTTATATTTCATGTAGTTTATTTTAAACACGGTAGCTGATGTTTGTCACATATTCTAAAATGTTGTCGTCATCTTTGAATTCCTCAAACTTCGCAACGATGTTCACGAGGCGTTCTTTCTTTTTTCTTTGGTCTCTTGTTTTTCCTTTTCTGATTGGTTGACCAAGTCTAATTTGCTGTAGCATTGTTTCAGACTCGGACTGATCTTTTTATAACTTCTTCAGAAAAGCATACATGCTTGAGTGGAATTTACCGACGACCAACCTGAAACGGTTGTGCTACCTTTCTGAAACATTAGTTGTTGTGCATTATCAAATGTTCCTCAGCTCTAAGGAGTACCGCTGGGTGACTACTATCCTTCGTTCATGAGCTTTCTTTCCTCTGATATAGTTTGTTTCGAAATAGCCCGACTACTCCAAAATCTTCATTTACTTCGTTGTAGAGCGAGTCAAAAATCTCTTCTACATCTTATATGGGTAGGTATGTCAGAGGTGTCATCTTATCAGTAGCTAGTTTGATGCTGCGATCATTTTCATCTTCGTACTTAGCCTTTAGCCCTTCTGATTTTATTCGTCTTAAGACGGACTGTCTCAGGTTGAAAAAGCAAGCCTTTACTTCGTACTTTAAAACTTCCTTGCACGCATTGATGATGGCAAGCTCAAAGTTGGACATAACGTACTGAGGTCTTCTAGTTATGCCCTGATGCACTCCTTCTTCAAGAATGATCTCGATGACGAATTTTTTCGATCGTGTTTTGACATGGATATGTCTATTGCCTGGGGGTTATTCTAAAAAATAGGGATAGCATGGTTGTTACCTCCAGAAGTTCGTTTGAACTTCCGTATAAGTGTTTTTATATTTTTAATTGGGAAAGGGGGTAGGGAGCGGGAGGGGAAGAGGAGGGCCGATGTGAAAGGGAGGAGAAGGTGACGACATTGAGTTCAAGATCATCACGTGACTTTGAACTCGATGTTATAGGGATCGCGGGTTCACGTGATGGGATCTTGGGGTCATGTGATGGGATTTTGGGATCACGTGATGAGATCTTAGGGTCATGTGATGGTAACTTTGAGTCGCATGACTTTGGCTTACGGATCTTCTAGTCACGTGTCGGGACACCCCTGTGGACGCTCTGAGGTCAAGTTATTGGGTCATGTGATGCTGTGTCTGACATATCTGTAAATCATTAAGTTTTTGAAACGAGTCTGTTTTCACCTATTTTTAATCAGGAGAGAGACAGTTATCGGTGACTTTTTCGAACAAGGTGGTTTTCATTGAATTATCTAAACGACTTGTACCCGTTATTAAAAAAAAAATTTTTTTTCATCAATATTTTGAAACAAGTCATTATTTGTCAGAACCATTGAAGTAACCTTTGACTTCTTTTATTGTAACCCAGGTTTTAACTGATTATGAAAACTAAATTGTTTGTTACTCGGCTAGTGTTTTGTCTTGTTTATTGAACTGGGCTAAAAATTATTAATCAAAACTAAATAATTTCTATAATAGTACATTTTTTACCGATGACAGGCGTTTGTTGAGCGTTGCGCATGCGCCCGAAATTGCGATGTGATTTTTTGAATGTTTATCCGGCGTTCGGTTGCCTTTTGAACCCGAAAGCAGGACTTCTCGACCGACGGAGAAAAGGACTGATTGAGGGAGCGAAGACGGTCGAACGCTCGCTAAACAGATACAACAAATTTATTTAAATTGTTGACTTTAATTCAATGTAGCAACTTTGTAAGATCTGGATCACTGTGTTTAGGTTTTCACCGAAGAACCAGATGGACTACTACCACCTATTCAAACGCTGCCGAACGCTGAAACTATCCACGACATCACCTTTACATCTAAGGACATAAGAGAAATTCTCCTTTCCTTGTGGATAAATCCCCATCAGCTGGTCGGGATGACATCCCAGGTATCCTGCTGAAAGAGACTGCTAGTGCGGTTGCTCCGCACTTATTATATCTGTTCCGCCAATCACTGGATACAGGGACAATCCCAGTTGAGTGGCGTCACGCCATTGTAACTCCGGTGTTCAAGAAAGGGAAATGAAATCACCCGTCGAATTATCGTCCGATTAGCCTGACGAGTACAATATGCAAGGTTCTGGAAAGATTGATAGTCAATGCGATCCTGGAGTTCACCTTGAGGACACGGAGAATCCCGGACTCACAACATGGTTTTATCCCCGGCCGGTCGGTCGCCACTAACTTGATCCAATGCTTGGACGACTGGACCCGTTTGCTAGACCAGGGAACACCGGTGGACGTCGCCTACCTGGACTTTTCGAAGGCCTTCGATATAGTACCACATAGGTGACTTTTTGCGACTTAATTTATATTATACATGGCTGACCTTCGCCAAGACACCTCCTGTCGACACAGCACCTTCGCGGATGACACAAAAATCTCTGGTCTTCTCCTCCATGTCAGACCAGCTCCTGAAGAAGATATTCAACACCTACATACTCCCAATCGTAGAATACTGTTCCCCTGTGTGGGCACCGTACTTCTCGAAGGACATTGATACCCTTGAGCTGGTGCTGAGACGAGCCACTCGTATGTCGCCGGGCCTACGACCGCTTCCCTATGACGAACGACTTCAGAAACTCGGCATGCCTCCGATGGCCGAGCGTCGATTGAGAGCTGACCTCATAGAAACATACAAGATGTTATCCAGAGTCTGTTCCATCCCAGGCCTGGAAAAAATGTTTACTCTCACAAATGTGCACCATCTTCGTGGACACCAAAAGAAACTGAGGGTAGGCAGGTCAGCACGTCTCTTGCGAAAGCATTTTTTCACCAACAGAGTCGTTCTGCCTTGGAACCAACTTCCGGCGGAAGTTGTAAACTCCCCCGATACGGTTACCTTCAAACGACGTCTGAAAAGCATTTGAGACCAGCCCCCAGAAATGAAAAACTTCTTGAAAAATCTTGGAAAATCCTGTGATATGTCAGCCAAAGCCAGAACCTCCTCCACTTCCAGACTTTATTTCACTATATTTCTCTATATTTCTCTATTTTCTCTCCATTTTTTTTTTTTTACTAGGGAGCTCCGTTCGCTGCGCTCACTGCGCTTCCTGCGCGCCAACCCCGCATAATAATCTTTTATACTACACAATGTAATTTACTCAATTTGTTATATCTATTTATGTATTTACTCCGTCCATCCTCTGGTATTGTTAGTGATATTGTATTATAAAAAATCAACGGCTTCAAAGTCCAATTGTGATCCACGAATCTGCGATATACATATAGTTGTATTTTTATTTATATTATGTAATAGTCAAAATATATAGATTAGGTTTTATCAGTGTATACTGCTGCCTTTAAATAAAATTTTAAAAAAATCTATAGATTCATAAACTTTGAAATTTTCTGAATAACTCAAAACAAATTCTAAAAAACATCGAAAATTGTCAAAATTATGCTCATTTGAAAAAAATTTCGTTATTTGTCAATAATTGCGACTAAATCCATCGAAAATGGTAAGTTTTTTTCCAAAATTTAAGCTGATAATTTGACTATTTTGATTTTTTTGTTAGAAAAACTTTTTAGTTCAAGTAAAGTAAAGTAATCAGAAATTGATCACAACAGAAAAATATAAAATGTTGTACCTTAAAACCTTCGAGTTTTTCTCTGATTCGATCGAAATTCTCTCGATGTTCCTGCAGCTCGGAAAAAATGGCTTTTAGACTCAATGTGGCGTTGTTGGCGGAACAGGCATGGCCCTGGCCGCGGCTACCTGGGCCACTTTCGCTTGTGACACTCGAACACTCGGACCCTTCCTCGGACGGAAATTTAATTGCAGCTGCACTTTGCGTAGATGCAAGAGTGCACCCGCTGGGCAATGTCGCTGAACCATGGTGAGTCTTCTCCTCCTCGACGCTATCATTATCACCATTACCTGCGTGCGGTGCATCGTTTACATAAAAAGTCGACCCATCTGCACAGACATGCCAAAGTTATCCAATACCTAAACCGAAACCTTCATTCGAAAAAACATTTTTTTACTTCTAAGACATTGTTTTAAAATTAATTTTGTTTTTAATTCCTCCCATTTTCAAGTATTGGATAACGAAAAGAAACAAGAATGAAGAAAGCATGTAAGAATAGTGTAAATGAAAGCTGGAAAAAGTCGTGTCCCTTTGCAATCATAGTGGATAATATTTCTTTCGAATGATTACGTATAAACCATCAATATTTACATTACATTTGTGAAAAAAGTGAATTCAAAGCAATATTTTTTTTGCACAGTCACCAAAGTTCACCATAAAAGTCAAAAACTTAATTTGCATGTTACTTACGTGATAGAGTGTTTATATTGTCTACGCTGCCGAATTGTTTATTATTTTTACGCACGCCTGTGATCAGATGTGCAAATTCCCGTGGTTTTGACATCACACTTCTGTAAAACAAAAGAAAATAATTACTTTAAGGTAAAGAAGTTGAGTCAGTATTAAAAAATGACGCTAAAGATGCATTAAATAATCGAGTGAATTAGTTAACAATCGAATTAGATGAAACTGATATTTTACACTCATTCATTTGAAAATGATTAATATGAGAAATATACAGAAGAAAAAAGTGAAATTTATATTATTTATTTTCGGAATAAGATAAAACAATGCTTACCCTGAAAAACCTGTAATTCCATCTCTAATGTTGCCTCCTACATGCCTGGAATAAATTGTTAAAGGATTAGTTCTAAAAAATTTTGTAATTGCAAGCAGTTATAAATCTTCGGGAGGGAAATTTTAAGAAATATATTAATTGTGCTAATACATAGAAATTATGTACAACTATATAGTATTATATGTATAAATATTTATATGTAATTATATAATTTTAATGTTCATCTAGAGGAGCCTCTCCCCTTTCTCTAGCGATCGATAACTTGGATACGCTTTTGATACGAGAGGAGATCCTGGGAACACAAGCGAAAACAGACTGAGAAAAATTTTAGGATATAATACCTTGAATTTTTCATCATTTTATTACTTAAAAACTAAGTTTGGAACAAAATGCTAAAATTTAACATATTATAATTTGAAAATAGACGAATGAAACTTGAATGCTAATATGCTATGATTCCTTTAAATTCGAGTTATATCTTCATATTCATCAGAAAATAATCTGAAAGTCATCGTACGACTTGTTGACTACGCTTTGATGTTGATCATTCCTCGAGCGCCACCGAATATTTCTATATGGAGTTGGAGGGCGCGACGCAAGCGCCCAAACTTGCCCGAACTTGTGATCGTTCGCGCTTGACCGGTTCATTCTTCTTCCACCATCAAATAATTCGTGGGCGACAAGGAATAATAAGTTTATTCGTTCTTGACGAATAAAACATTTAAATTTAATTAAATAAAATAACGTCACGATCAAGGAAAAAAAACTTGATGTTCAACTTATTATTCTATTTTTTAATTCAAGGAAAAGGAATGATGAAATGCTAAATTTCAATTAGGTATATTATAAAATTATACGCTGAAATTTTTCTCAGTGAAATTAAAATTTCCTGAAAAACAACTGAACCTAACCTTTATGACAGCTGATGCTCTACCATCATTATAGTAATATAGCAGCAGAATTTTTTTCCGTGTAAAAGAATGTATTTAAAAAGCGAACTTCAAAAATAAATTGCATAAAAACAAATAATTCAAAGAAATAACTAAACTGTGTAAGAAAGACGGAACGTCCCTATACTATTTTACTATTTCATTTCTAAACAATTCGAAATGTTCGAATAATTTCTCATTAGCATACGTGATTTGATCATTGCATTACGTTTTAACCAGTGAAAAAAGGCAAACATATGAAATTTGTCGTAATGCTAACGGAAAAGTGGACACTTTTACCGCATGTGTTAAGAAAAGTCTTTTCCGTCCTCACGAGTCAAGTAAAATACCATTAATAGAAATGCTTACTTCAATCCTTGACCCATATCACGTAACATTTCTCTGGGCTGTCGATGACTTGTCGGTGCACCGTTCTCATAATTTTTCAATTTCTTCATATAACTGTCCAACTTCTTTTGAAGTAGCGAAATACTGTGAGCTGACTTTTGATTTTTCTTCTCGAAAACGTTTTTTAATCTTGCCAATTGTTGCTTGTCCGCATTGGCAGCTAATTTCAAATATTCATTCACGTTTTCTGTAACAGTAATAAATAATACAAATTATAACGTGTTTACAATAATCAAAAATCACGTTTAAAACCTTTTCAACTTAGATTATCTGATTAGAGTAGTAATTATAAAATGAATTTTCTATCAAGCCTACTTTTTGATTCTTTTCACAAAAATAAAATTTTTGAAGAATTTAACATTTCTTAAAACACCCAGAATTTTAAATTCTGAGTGGTTTAAAAAAATCAACCTAAAATCGGTGCAGAGGGGGCGCCACAGAACCCTCTTTAAAATCAGTTTTTTTGGAATTGTTGTTGCCAAATAATTGTTCATTTATAATGTTTTTCTTTTTACTTTTTATGGCGGTGTTTTATGTTTCGTAACTAAAGAGACAGCTTCATACAAAAAAACTGCTATATTATTATCAACGAATTTTGGTTTTAGCCATTTCATAGGACAATCCCCTTAAGGTGATATTGAAGTGGCGCATACCACTTGAAAAACGGGGGAGTTTACAGAGACAAATTTACTTTATGGAATTAAATGAAAATTTGCGAGAATATAAAACAGGAGTGAGAGAATCACTTGATATAGTTTGTTTGCTAAACATTGAGAGTAGAATTCATTTAAAAGCCTTTTTATTCAAAGTTTTCTGAAAGTCCCAACACAACATTATGAAATGTTTATCTTAGTTTCTCGATACTAGATCAATTTATGT
>JAAMPD010003221.1:0-10841 GCA_025266255.1 Trissolcus basalis
CAGCTGTGTCCAGCAAGCAAATCGGGCGATACGATGAAGGCTCATCAGGTGGTTTATCACCCTTCGGTAAGAGGACCAGATGTTGGTGCTTCCAGCGTTCAGGAAAGTTTCCCTCTCTCAGACAAGCGTTGTAGACCTCAAGGAAGATGTCAGGTCTGGCTCGAATAGCGGTCTTGAGGGCTGCATTGGGGATGCAGTCCGGGCCTGGAGCTTTTAGAGTCTCTCATCTTCCGGGCAGCTTTCTGCAGCTCAAGCTCTGTGATCTGTGGGACTTCGTCGTTCGGTGGATACAGCGGTGATGCCGAGGTTTGTTCCAGTTGTTGTGGAAACAAGGTTCTCACTATCCTGTCCAGGAACTCTGGGCAAGATGGTGTAGCCTGGCCCCGGCATTTCAGCCTGGTCATGACTGTCCTGTATGGTCGGCCCCACGGATCGTGGTCAACCTCACCACACAGTTCCTTCCAGCACCGCCGCTTGCTTGCTTTGATCACTTTGCTGAGAGTTCTCATTGCCTCAGCGTATTGGCTCCTCAGTATGACGAACGTTGTTCGGCCCCTGGCACGTTGTGTCTTGCGTCTCAATCTCAAACATCTCTCTCTCTGTTCTGCGATACCGTCATTCCACCAGTATGCTGGTTGACGTCGACTATCACCAGACCTCCTGGTCATCGACGCGTCGCATGCACTTCTGATGATCCGCATCATCTGGGAGACCTTCGAGTCAGACGTGTCACTCAGTTCGATGTCACCCTCCAACAGGACCGAGAACGCTGCCATATCAAATGAACGTAGGTTCCACGATCTTTTCCTCGCTGACGTCGAACTCGTTCTTCTCGGAGAAGTTGTAACTTCGAAAGTTATTGCCTGTTGGTCACTGTGCGTGTAGTTGTCGCTAACTTTCCACGGTACCACACGTGACGACAGGTAATCAGTAGCGAATGTCACGTCGATAAGAGCAGTATTTTCGTTTCTCATGAATGTAGGGGTATGGCCCGTGTTCATTACCACCACATCCAACGTTGAAAGAGAGTCAAGGAGGCGTTCACCTCGTCTGTTGGTTAGCTTGCTTCCCCAGTCTGACGCCCATGCGTTAAAGTCACCTGCAATTATTGCAGGTCTTTTACCTCTGAGTTCATTTGTGAGATCATCCAACATATCTTGAAAGTCGTCGAGGGTCGCATTCAGTGAGGCATATACACTACAGATGTATGTATCACCCACCTTGATCCGAACGAATCCATCTCGTTTTCTCGTTTGTGTCTTTTGGATGAAAAGACCTTTGCGCGTCCAAATAGCTGCTCTTCCGGAGGTGTCCGCTGACCAGGATGCCGAGTCTTGGATATCTCGATATTGCTCGCAAAGTATGGCAATATCGATGTTCAGTACACGAACGGTCTGTCAGAAGAGGTCCTGAGCAGCTTCACAGTGGTTAAGGTTGAGCTGGAGGAACCTCATCTTCTTGTTTTCGTTACATCTAGCATTGCCCGCTGGTATTGGGGACAATTGTAGCTGCCAGTGCGGTGATTAACGTTTTTGTTTCCCTCACACAGTAGGCACTTGGTTTCTATTGCCCTACAGTCTTTGTCTTGATGTGCCGTGGATCCACATTCAAAGCACATCTTCGTGCGATCTGGGCTCTTGCATGTCGCCGCGAAGTGTCCGAAACCGAGACATTTATAGCAGCGTTTGACCACTTTCTTCTCTCTCACTCTACTGTATATTCAGCTAATCCTCAATTTGCTCTGGATCAAGAGCTTTCTCGCGAGCACTGTAGGTATCACAAGAACTGCAGTCTGTGTGCCACCATATGCTTTTCAGAGAGATTTGACAACGGAGACGTCTACGCCTTCAGCATTTGTCTGAGTGCAGAGTGCCTCGCAAATCTCATCAGGAGTATGAGATCATCTAGGTCCTTCAGTTCAATTGTCGTCATATCAGATCGACTGGTAACCTCTGCCTTGTCGACCAGTTTTTCCTTAACAGCTTGGCGTAATGCTCCTGTCCTTTCGTAGGCCTTTTTATCGAGGACCAATAGTAGACTGCCAGTTTCTGTTCTGCGTATCTTTGTGACATTATTACAAACTTCCTTCATGTCCAGATCGCTCTTTAGTGTCCGCAAAATATCTGCGCACGAGTGTCCGTTTTTCGCTCTAACGAGCAAGGTGTTCGGGCGAGTCGGTCTCGCAGCTGCACGTCCCTCGTTTTTTTGTTTCTTCTCCCGGCGGATCTGAGTCGCCTGCCGGCGTCTGCTACCTCTGGTGGACTGAGGTGTGATCTGCTCATTCCGGGCTGTCAACTTCAATTTTTTCGTCGGCGCTGCCTTCACTGTTTCCGCATATGTTTTGAGTAAGTGCGGTGACGTCTGACTGTCTGCCTCTTTGCCACGGGGCTTTGACATCATTTTTTCCATGTGGGCAATGGCCAGCCTTGCCGTTTCGAGTGTATTGTCCACTTTGGCTACCTTGGACAAAATTTCTTTTGCAACATTAGTCCGCGACCTGACATCTTTGCTCATCGCAGTGATCACCTCTTCTAGCCGCAAGAGGGCCTTAATGCTTCTCTGCAGTTCCCTGCTCAGAGTTGGGTCTTCATTCTCTGTTGACTCGCCTGTATGCTGAGTGTTTTTATTCACCTCCTTCTCTAGGTTTTTGTAGTGTTCTCCTAACATCCTTTGTGTTTACCAGCGCTTCGTACGTAAGGGGGCGGGCCGAAATAGTTGGGAACGGGTATACCCTCGGTCTGGCTCTGACCTACCCCAGTTCCCTAAGGCCCAACCTTCGCTTTACCAGTCCTGGGATACACGGACGGACTAAAGCTCGCCCGGGGCAATGACGGAGTCCGATCTCCATGTCCAATGCGTACTTCCTGATCAAGGCCCGAAGAGGCTGGCCACTAGTCATACGCCACAGAAACATATCGGCAGTGCAAGCACACATCAGCCTCGCAAACCAAACGAGGCACTCCCAATGTTCTGCAACGCACACCGATCCGGGTTTTATATCTATAACCCTGTCCTAGCCTTTGGAAAACCAATCCCTCTCTGCGAGGCAGCAGTTTTGGTTTTTTAATGAGGTAGCCTTCCTCAGCCTGTTTGGTCCGCGAGAGGTATTTTATGTCGGTAAGATAAATTATTTAATATTTAATATTTAGTTATTCAAAACTAAAAAAATTGATAATTTCATGATTCAAATCTTGATTGAATAATGAATAAATTTTTATTCATTATTTAAAACTTGATTGAATGATAAATGAATTTTTATTTATCATTCGAAACTTGATTAAATGATGAATAAAATTTTATTCATTATTTAATTTTCGATTGAATAATGAATAAAAATTTATTCATTATTTAAAAATCGTTGAGTTTGTCAAGGTATCGGAGACCCTAAATATGGGGTATGTAACGAGGCGACAACGACTCGTTTAATTTTATCAACATTTTTATAAATTGTTCATGTGAAAATTAAATTTAGGCATTCTAAATTGTTATTTCTATTGTGTCAAGTTTTTATACTGTGCCCAACATCCGGTCGAAACAGATGGTTTATTGATTTATAGTTTTGTTGTTCGTAAGATATGTTAATATTTTTGAAAAGTGATAAAATCAAATCTGATTGAATCTCGTCAATATAAACCATCGCATCGACGGACAAAGGGCCGGAAATATAACAAGTGCGGCGCAGCGCGGACGCCGTTCAGCGGGGGCCTCGCTGCGCATAAATTAGTAAAAGGGACCTTAGACAAAAAACGTTCACAAAGATAATTCGAGATATTATTTTTGTGAGCGGAAAATCGAAAGGTACAGAGTAATAAAACTATGTTTTATTACTCTTACAATCTAAGTTCGCATCTATTGAGTTTCCTATTTTTTGTCACTGCTCAACCGGGTCTTTTCCTAACATCAGGGTTGCCAGATGAAAAAAGACAAAATTATCGTACCTGTGTAAATTAAATGGGTGTACGATAATTTTGTCCTTTTTTCTGGCAACACTGCCTAACATTCCAAATTTTATTACTTTGTTTTTCTCGACGCGGACCCCCAAAGATGAAAATCCTCCCACCACCTCGTAAGACCCAGGGTGAGAGCAGCCCCAAATCTAAGGGACTCAATCAGTCTAATTTCCGGAGCACTTGGAGCAATATCTCCACCGCGAGTTCGGCAGTGCCTAAGCTAAGTCGCGCGTTAAGTTGATCGCTTGTGTGTGTGTCGTGCCTTGTGCCGTCGTGGGTAACTAACCCACCGCTCAGCCACCACAGGCCAACGCATCTTTGTTTGAATCATGTAAGTTCTTAAAATAATTTAACCTTTGAGTTAAAATAAATATATTATAATCAGATTCATGTGTTCAAAAAGATGTTCTTTCTCCCCTCAATTCTAATTATCCACCTTAGGACGTTACAGGTACATGATCACGAGACGCGTACATGTGTGTCGGTGTGATAATGCTATCGAACAATTTTAGCGCGCCTGTTAATGAATCAGCTTCACAATTACGCAAAGTTTAAAAGGTGGCTCCTATGGCAACACAAGCTTTCATAAAATAACAGTTCACGTAGTCAAAATTTTTCTATTTAATCTTTCGTTTTCCTGACTGGAAAAATTTTTCGTAAATCTTCATAATGAAGTGTTTCATAATTACAATAATTATATCATTTGTGTTATCTTTATATATATATTTATTATTATTATTATTATTTGCAATACAATGAATTAGAGATTGTCTTCATATACATGGAAGTTTGTTTTAACTCAAAATTACATTTCAATTAATTGCATAATTTTGATCATTCGTTAATAAAATGAAAATATGATGAAAATTTTCTTCAGTAATATTCAATGAGATTGACGCAAGTAAGGCGAATTACGATTGATTTGATGTTACACATATGAGCATGTGATGTCCCTTCCCTATTTTTCTGCCCTTTCGATAGTCGAGAGAGACACCACGCACTGAGGTTATCGGATATAGTCAGAAATGAGGTTATTTATTCAGTATTTGGATGATATCAGTTTATTGACGAGTCGATCCTTTACAGTTTCGCGTCCGCGAGTCGGGAGCCGGCCCGACTGTGCGTACTCTACTGGAACTGGTAATTGAAGAAAGTGTATGAATTAGAATCCGGAAAGTAACAAAGTCCGTTGCGCGAACTTGTCTTGTGTCCCTGCAGCTCGTCAAACGATTTGATGATGATCGAGTCTGCAGGTCGGACGCGTAGCTCTGCTAAACAATTTGAGGACAGTCAGAAGCTACGGAGCGCTGCTGAACTGCAATTCGTGCAATTAGTGTTTACTCTATTTACTGTCTGTTATCTTCTTATGAAATAGTCAAAACAAGGTGCGGCAACAAGTTTTTTCAGGTTTGTTTAGATATGATTTGTTTATAATAATTGAGTGTACATTTCTTGCGATAATAATTTAGATATCAAGTTTCCTTTCAATTTATTTGTGATTTAACCTAGTAAAAGGCATAGTTTATAAATATACTAGAAATGAAAACTATTTTTTTTGCAGAACTGAAATGAAAATTATTGAACTAATCATTTATGTAAATACATTAAATGGAATTCGTTTCTAATAAAAAATAGGTTTTTTTTTATTTACAGAAGATAAGTGACAACTTAATTACTATCGGTCAAACCTTCAACTCATCGGAAGAATTCAATCAAGAAGTCAATGAAGTAGAGGTAGTAACTGGATATCTTTTCAAAAATCGGAGTACCAAAAATCTCGATGACAGACATGAGGACAATGTTGTTGAGAAGTTTAAATTCTGCAAGAAACACATTGTGTGCGAGAAAAAAGATATGAACCAGTCCAAAGCTAGGTAAAACACTGAATTCGAAAATATAAAGTATATTTTTATTTTTTCAAGCGGAAAAATTTTGTTTATTTTATTTTTTTATCTGGTTGTTTTGATTGTAGATCTGGATCAAAGGAGTGTTTCGCTTGTCCAGTCGTCATCAAAATCGAGTTGGAACTTCCTCCGAAAGTCTTTCAACCGTGCTTCATTGTAAAGGACGACAATTTGTAGCACAAACATGAGGTAAACAAGATTTAAATAATAAGAAATAATTTTGACATGGTATAACATGGTTAAAAAGTTCGAATACTGCTGTCTGTTGAGGATTATTTTGCATTATTTTGTTTGCCAATCTTGGCTGTTATTTGATTACATTTCTATTATTTATAGATTCAGACAAAAATTTTGAAAAAAGCAGATGCTCAAAGCGTACCAAAAATGGCGTTGGAAATCGTCCGGAACCAAGACGAGAAGGAAGCCGATGAGGTAATATATACATATTGTGACGGGCAATTTTGTCCACCCGTCACGTTTGTCCAATTTTGCCCCGTTGCGACACCATCGATCGCCAATCAGATGAACGATCGATGGCCGCGCACGTGCGAACAGCCCTAAGGCCGGTTCTTGAGTTTGCGCCGCCCTCAGCGACGCCATCTTTCTTGTCCCGACTTTGGCACTTGACACATCGCGCTCCCGTCTTCCCGGCCAAGACAGTAGTTCATCTTACTTCCTGAAGAGTCATTGAGGGCGCGTGAGTCATCTTTCAGCTGTGAGATGTTGTGTTTTGCAGCTTCGTGCTCTGAATCGAATAATTGAAAATGTGATAACCAGATGCAAACGTACATGAAACTCAGCTTTGCTGAATACACACAAATCTGATGTACCTTTGCTATATTATTTTTGTGAGAATTTGGATTATATAGTTATTGTGTTCTGAAGTGTCAATGGAATGAATGAAATCCTTTTGTCGTCGTTATATTTCTAGTCTTACTATTTAGTTTAGCTTTAAATTTCTTTTGCCTTCGAACAAGTATTATAGCCGAAATACTCTACTGATTTCGACATTGATTCAATGTATATTATTGGGATGTGATAATTCGACTGTGATATATTGTAACCAGTGCAATATTTCGGCTATTTATTCATTTCGGTTATTTATTTATTTATTACTTATTTATTACTATATCTATTTATTATTATATATGTTATATTATTTCTATTTATTTATTTATTTTGATAGGTACTAGCTATTTATTCATATATTAATTTATTATTATTTATTTTAGAATCAGAATGCCGGTCAACTGTTCGAAGTGCAAAAAGAATATCGCAGGGGATAGTTTTGATTGTTCGGCATGCAACGGTATCTTTCACCCAGGCTGCGCGGCACCTGTAATTTTTGACTTTCATGGTCGTAGCGTGGAAGGTTGTAAAAAGTGTGCAAATGACGAAACCAAGCGGAAAATGTCAGTCGTTAGAAATACGATACAGCCACGCGTAGATGCTCGAAGTAATGTTCGCAACGACTCTTTTATACGTACGCATGTAAATGATCCAGGAACAAGTTATGATGATAGTGAAGCGCCAGGCGGGATTGATGATTCTAATCAGTTGGCTACACTCGTTCAAACCGTCATTGCCAAAGTAGCCTGTTTACCAGAGCTTGTGAGGAAAGAAGATGCTATCGAGTCGAAAGTAAACAACATAGATACGATCAGGGTTGACTTGAGTAAATTGAATGTTAAGCTAAATGAATTTATCGAAAAATGTAACAGGAATAGTACTGAAATTGATGCACTTAATCTCGAAGTTCAATCACTTTACCAGAGAGTAGCTTGCATTGAGAAATCCGAAGCGACTAATTCAGTGAGTGTGAATCGTGAAATGGTGAAACGTGAACTTGAATTCTCTATAAACCGTTTGAATGAAGTTGTGATAATAGGTCTGACGTCAACTCTACTCCAAAACAAAATGTCAACGATTGCGAGAATTGCCACGCAGATTGATACTTCTGTAGAGGATTGGCACATCTCTCAACTGCGTGTGCTGCGCACTAAACGACCAGGCTCAAGCTTATTGTTAGTTAGATCTGTCTCACCGTTTTTCAAGATCAACTGGCTTAAAGCCAAGCGAGTAAAAGGTACAATCAAATGCTCCGATATTCAACCAGGTGAACCTGACACACCTATTTACATTAATCAGCGCGAAACAATAGAAGAAAGACGTTCGTTAATTGAAGCTAAAAAGTTTGTTCGCGAACAGGGACATCACTCCTGTTGGTTGACTGACGGAAAAGTTTTTTACAAAAAATCCGCTGAGGGTAGGCGATTTGCTTTTAGCATAAAATTACTGCAACCCGACACTGAGTCCATGGAAGGCGCTGAAGTCGCATTTGATCCACAGTCAGCCGAAGTCTGACGTCCCACAGCACATCACACACCTGCCTCTCAACCTGGCTTTCGGCTCTGCCATTTCAATGCGCAGTCATTATTGAATTCGGCCCACTTTCACACTTTTACCTCACACTTTTCGCGCCTTGATTTTCACGTGATTGCTGTTTCAGAGACATGGTTTCACGGGGGTATATCTGACGATGTCGTCAAACTTTCAGGCTACAATATATACAGACATGATAGACAGAGAGGGATTCGCGGTGGCGGAGTTTGTTTATATGTGCTCGATAGTCTTTCGGCTAAAGTCTTGCTCAAATCAGAAAGTGATGACTCAGACCCGACTGAGTTTTTGTTCATCGAGATCCAGGGAAAATCAGACAACCTCGTGGTAGGAGCTGTCTACAGACCCCCGAACCCCACAATACCGAGTTTTATATCTCTTCGATTGAACGAAATTTTCGATCGACGCGGTTCGATTACCATCATGGGTGACTTCAATATCGATGTTGCCACTGACGATTATATGTCCCAATATTATAAACATGTTCTCTGTACTCATGGTCTTCATCTTGTCAATTCACAACCAACACATCATACGGAGCACTCTCATACTACAATTGATCATCGCCTTGTAGACAATCCGGATAACGTTCTCTCGCATTCTCAATCTGGGTTCCCTTTCTTGTCAGGTCATGAAATTATTTCTATGGTAATTGAGTTTGATATTTTTGATAAACATACTGGAGTAGTGACCTATCGAGATATGCGGAACTTCCAGACGGACAAATTTGTTGAACTCATCTCTGCTTCTATGGTGGAAATTCGTATGGATCTTGATGATATTGATAATGTTCTTGTAACCTTGAATGGTATTTTGATGAGCGCTATGAATATAGCTGCACCTCTCAAATCATTCACTCCAAAAAGACGACCTGCCTCTTGGATTACGGACGAGATACTCGTTGCAATTGGAGAACGTGACAAACTCCGTAGTATTTTTCGACGCCACCCAACATCCGAGTTGCTACAACTCCTACGTGCACAACGCAGTAAAGTTAACGCACTCGTACGTCTAACGAAACAGAAATTTGATTTTCAAGTTCTGTCTTCAATTGATAATCCTACAAAACTGTGGCGAGAGTTGCGTAGGCTTGGTATAATTCGTGATAAATCAAAAAAGTCAGTGCTGTCGTTTTCACCCGACGAGATGAACGATTACTTTGTCGACACAATCTTGAGACTGTCGCAGTCTGTTGTGGCAGATGGTGACATAGCCCTGCAGCAGATCATCCAGCATCCCGAAATCCGCTTCCAACTGTCACCTATCACACTTCCTGTCCTCCGATCCGCTCTACTGTCTCTGAAGCGCGAGGCCATGATGACATTCCCATTGGCTTCTATAAATCTGCTCTCCCAGTAATCGAAAACATTCTACTAACTGTGATGAACCACTCCCTTCAACACTCCTATTTCCCAGTCCTGTGGAAGCTTTCCCAAGTCATGCCTATCAACAAAGTTCCTGCCCCAACCTCACTGGCAGATTTTAGACCAATATCCCTACTTTGTTCCTTATCCAAACCACTAGAGAGAATTGTCTATGACCAACTGACAGCTTTCATCGAAGACAACAATCTGTTGGACTCGTATCAATCTGGATTTAAAAAGTTCCATTCAACTCAGACAGTTCTCCTTAGGCTCTTAGACGATGTTAGGCTTGCAGTGGATAATCGCAAGGTGACTGTTTTGGTACTATTCGATTTTTCGAAAGCCTTTGATCTTGTCAATCACGAAATATTGCTCTCCAAACTTTGTTCTTTGGGATGTACTGATGAAACTGTTGGGTGGTTCCGATCCTATCTCTCTGGCCGTGGGCAAGTTGTAATCGACAACGAGAGAAATAAATCAAGACAGAGATCATCGCCAACGGGAGTGCCGCAAGGATCTATTCTGGGCCCTTTGTTATTTTCTATCGTTATCAATAATATTCCGCGAGTTCTTCAGTATTCGAAACATCTGCTGTACGCCGATGATCTACAAATATATATCCACTGCGAACCTTGTAGAATTTTTGAGTGTTTGCGCGACTTACAAAAAGATATCGATAGTATTTGTCAATGGGCTGTGAAAAACAAACTGATCCTAAATGAGAAAAAAACAAAGAGCATGATCCTAGGTTCACATAGATTCGTGGAGCAAATCGATTTTCGAGCATTACCTGCCCTGGAAATGGGCGGCTCAGAAATTGAATTCGTCAGCAATGTCAGAAATCTGGGACTTATCATTGATTCGAAGCTAACTTGGAAACCTCATGTGGAGCATGTGTGTCGTATGATATGGAGGGCTCTTAGACAACTGAGATACAACTCAGCTTCCCTGAACACCGCTCTTAAAGCTAAATTAGTAACGACTCTGATCTTTCCCTATTTAGACTACTGCTGTGTGGCTCTTTCTAACATCTCTGATGAACTGAACAACACTCTACAAAAAACCCTGAATGCTGCAGTTAGATTTGTTAAGCGTGTGAGGTTTGCCGAGCATATAACACCCCACTTGAACGAACTAGGCTGGCTATCGGTCCATAACAGGCGACGTTATTTTCTAGGCATAGCGGTCTTCAACGCTCTGTCGTTGAGATCGCCGGTATACCT
>JAAMPD010003222.1:0-10797 GCA_025266255.1 Trissolcus basalis
TCTCCGACTCAGTCTATTATTGCCCTCATTTAAAGAATTTAACCGTAATTTTTATTAGTATTTTTTTCTCAGTGTAAGGAAGCATTTCATAAAAAAAAAAATTTTAAATAACTCATTGAAACTTATTGAAGTGTTTTATTATTAGCATTAACTTAAAAATTCCAACACATTCTGTCGTTTTCCTCTAAATTATATTATTTTTATCAAATTATCAAATGACATGCTTTCATTAGTTTCAATTATAAATTAAAACTAATCTCCGATCTCTGATGGATTAAAACTGCCGTAGTCATGTTTTAAAGTTGAAACGTTAAGTTATGTTAAATCTTACACCGGTTGTAAATTGTTCATCTCTTACATCATCTTGCATGAGGAAAAAAACACTTCCGTAGTAGTGAAAATTTGCGGAAAACATTTTTCGAATCGGTGCAAAAAGATCAGTCGGGCTTAATTGGCACGATAAGAGTGCCCATGGTCAAGTAGATGGTACCTTGACATTTCAACGTTTCCCTAAACACGCATATTTATGTTGACACGAGCACGTATCGATTCCTTCTTGATTCTAGTGTTTATTGTTAAAATATAAATAATATAATAATCGATCATTTACATTTATGCTCGTACAATCTAAATGTACTAACAATAAATAAATATCGTCTGCATAAAAATATACTTTGACCATAAACTTATGGTATAAACCACAGGTTGATCATATATAAAAATATATTTTATATAAATAACGATATATTTATTGTTTCTTCTGACATTTTTATTATATTGATAATGAATAGTTATAGGAGTTCATTTAAAAAAATGAATAATGCTCTCAATGTCACAAACAGGAACGTTTAGTAAGGTTTTATGTTCGCTGAGCTTCGCGTTGGACTTCATGGTCGAAGAAATGGCTTGTAAAGCGCGCGTCGTGTCTCGTTACGTGAAATATGTCGGAAACACTTTGGACGGAAACGTCGACTTTTGAACGTCGCCTCGGCGTCCAGAACGTTGCAGCCTTGCCCCGATTCGATAGATCTGTAAAAAAGAATAAACGTTATTTGAACAAGTTCGCGAAACTTCGCGAAAGTCACCGAACTCTTGCTTATAATATTGTCATTGGAACGACCTAAAATCTTTTGCCAAACATAAATCGATAGTATTTATTCCTGATAAATTTTGTCATCTAATTAATTTTATAGTGCACTTTCATTTAGCTTGAAGAATTAGAATTAAAACGTAATAAATTCTCCATTGTTGTGTGAGGTAATAACCGAACTTGTTTAGTTGCACATTACTGACGTTTAGTGATTAGTATCAAAAGATGCTTTCAAAAATAATACTATAAATTTTCTTTCTGGAATAAATTCTATGAAAATATTTAACAAGTTACTTTCTATATTTAATACATATGTCATATTTTCATTGATTAATTTCAATTTCCAAGCGCTCTGATTGGCAGACTCATACAGAGATATTCATTTCCCTATGGTCTTCACAGAGAAACGTTTGAAGTTTTGGGACAACGAATAAGATAAGCCAACAAATACAGTGCTATCAGCGTCTATTCCAACAACTTGCTCCAAAATTCACTTGAACCTCGAGTTGATGAGATACAAGTCAGAAGAAATTTTATCAATATCTAATTTCGTTCAAAAGTGTCTTTTTGACAAAATACAATTAATAAAATTAGAAAAAAAAAACAATTTCTTAATTCATCGAGTCATCAGGTATGACAAGAATTATCAACTAGATCGAAATTTCTGAAATTTTCGAAACTTTAATAATATTGAACAACAGAAACAAATTCAAATAGATATAAATTTAATTTGTAAAAGTGGAACTGCAAATTGTGAAAATCTTTAGAGGTCGTTCTGATATTCAAAACATGTTACGTGACTAAAAAAGTGGCAAATAAATAAAAAAATTGATCTGGAGAGAAACATTATTTTTGACGGGACACATCACACGAAGTATTTATATCGATTCGCGCAGCACAACTAGCGCGTTTCTGACACGTGGCTGCTGAGCAAGAGAGGATACACTTAACTATACTTAGCTGCCACTGCCACGGCCAGCACCTTGAACTGCAACAATGAACTGCAACCATGTTCGTTAATGACATGGCCATATCTCAGATGATGAATAGTGCTAATTGCAGCGAAGCTCGGTCCAACAAAATTACGCTATTTCCGTGAAACTACAATACATTGCATCAGTGCGTAACGACGCTTTCAAAAGTGGCGTGTAACGAGAGCCACTAGTTCTGAACAAGCTTTGACAACAATGTCATAAATTGCCGAACAGTTTGCTCTAAACGGATATTACAAACTGCTGACAAAAATAAGAAGAGTCGAAAGAGAAGAACGGGTCCTCGAATTTCAAAAGGATGAATTACAGTTTGAACTTTCGCTGGGTCAGGCGTATATATAATTTTCAACATTTCTCACGCTACTGATGACCCTGCGAATATTAATGGTTGCTATAGTTTTTTTAACCAAAATTCGTCACACGTCTGTCGCTTCCGTATGGCGATTAAGATTGCATTACATTTCCGGGTTCGCGATGCTAACAGTACAATGATAAAGATAAATGACAATTCCGGAACGTGAAATAACTCAAAAGCCACCATATGTGGGCTGAAAAAACGTCAGTATTTTCGATCAAAAAATCACTTTTTTCAATATTCTGAAATAGAAAAAAAAAAAACCGAATAATTCTAGTATGACGAATGGATTTTATATATATTATATTCATAGATATACACGCAGAAAAACCATATAATATTAATTATTAAACTTATCAATAAAATTACTATAACTTATTGTAATCGAGATACATGGTGTAGCTTTTGACAAATTTAAATATAATTTTCTAATCATTTTTACTACATGATGTTGTAAATTTTACTGTAATTATAATAAAAATTCTAATAAGTTTAAAGGATAATTTACAAGACGTGTAAGATATGTCTGGGTTACAATATGTTATAGTAATTTTTATAACATGTTTTTTCTTCGTGTAATTTGCTGGAAATAATATATGATCGTTTCAGTTAGAAAAACAAGATTAACAGAACGATATTGAAACATACACATAGAATAGGTGTTGCTAACTCAACAAAGACGAGTTTGAAATTAGTTATAATTGAATGAAATCAAATTTGCGGTAAGAGAAAGAAGAATCAAACTATTTGGCCGCATGATCTTGCTTTTCTGTCCAGTATTGGTTTTCATTCGGCCTCGTTTAACCGGCCGTTTTGCTGTTTGCTTTTATTAATGAGAGCTACAGAGGCACGTATTATTTGTCCGACAGTCAAAGCGGGAGTCAAAGCGCATGGGAACATCAGAGACATCGGTTTAGCCGGTTGCACTTACTACCGCTGAAAGCTGGAAAACAAACATCGCAAGCTCAACATCGGCGTGTAATTTCATAGGCGACAAAAGTTGCTGTTATACAGTTGCTATGTACATACATATACTTTCATGCTCATGGGATTGTTTACTTGAACAAACATGTGCAAACTTGGCTTGGGTTTTGACTCAAAGAACCTTTACATCACCAAAAGCTGCGAACATGATACATTTTTAAAAAACATGAAATTTTCAATTCCACGTTCAGCGCAGAGATTTCATATAGTAGTTGTAAACGTCAAAATTTGACACGTATTTAAATTTGATTAATAATGAACGGGATAATGAGCTCAAGTAATGATACAATAATAAGACTCTACGAAAATATGCAAATATAAACAATGTATTCATTGTTTTGGTAAATTTAATGTCTCTCGTTATTGTCAATGTATGACAATGGAAAACAGATAATTGTTAGTACCGGTATAGTTAATTATATTTGCAAAGCAAATTTGCACGATATACAATATTGGTTTCTGTTTCAAACAAAAAATTTTAATGAATACAAATTAATCCATCAGTTCGGTGAAAAGTTTTACACATATCTCACGCTTCCAATTTCGAGCTGATGTAGACACGTACGAGATGCTGGCTGATTCGACTTATATTTCACACTGCAAGCTAATTCTCTATACAGAACAAATAAATATCATCACCACAAATTCATCCGCGTATAGCAAACATGTTTTTCCGCGACGTGTCAGTTTATCATTGAAGAAAACCTGGGGCCACTAACGTCGAAACGGAATTACTCAACTTTATTACACGAGCTGAGCAGTTTTGAAGGCTCTCCCAATCTTCGTGCAAGATTCTCTTGATTTACAATCATACGTTCAATTATACCTGAAATTTCACATTCGGGTGATTTATCAGAGCACTTGATTGCCAGGATTAAATGGCGGCGTCTAGCCCGTGCAAGTCAACGAGGTACAAATTTTTGTGTAACAGTGTATACCAACTGCGGCAATTTGTTATAGGATTGTTTACGAGGCGAGTTTTAATATATACGCGTCAACGGTGCAATAAGTTGAAACACGACAGGCAAATGTATTTGTGCGGTGCGTTGAACGCGAAATGCGAAATTAATGTGGGCAAAATTTTCGACTGACGAAAGAAATATAGGCATGCGAGAGGCTTGCGGCCTTAGATTGTATCGGAAATGAACGCTAATGTTCGGTTCTCGTGGATCTGATACACGCAAGATCGTCGATATGTCTTATCGATAATTTGTAGTCGGATAATTTCGCTATAAATTTCCTAATGGGTTTTTGCAGTTGCGGTGAATGACCCGAACTTTGATTTATTTTATCAAAGGGCCGGGACAGAATTCCAATTGAAATTTCGACGATTAAAGTTGTTCAATTTGAATGGTTTTAAATATTGGCTCGACAATGAATTTTCGATGATATAGTAGTCGCAATTCGTCACATCCAGTTTATATAAAGCCTCCGCTTGGCTTTTTCATGTAACATATTAAAATTGTTTTAATTATGGAAATTAACTTGAAAATAAAATCTCGTTACTTTTAATGAAACGAAATTGTCAGCGACTTTATTATTGACGATTTATTGACGAATGGACAGAAAAAAAATTAAATAGTCGATTGTGAAAATAAAATATAACTTCAACAATGTTAAACGTTTCGAATTGGCTCGTAATTAAAAAATGATAATCACATTAAACGTTAATTTTTTTGTCTCTCAATTCCAATAAACCTTGGGATTAACTGCATTGTTAAATCTATTTAGGATTCATGAAATATAAAATTATCATTTTTATGCACTAACTACATGAATATAGATAACTTTTTTCCAACAATATTGCATCGAAACAAATAATGCGAAATTTTATCTATATATTTAATCCCTCAAAATCTCGTGCTTGTTTTGAGATGATAAAAATGACACAACGTTTAACAGCAGACACGATTATTGTTACTATTTTTATGTTGCTAAAAACTTGAAGCTATCAAATTTTTGCGACGTACGTGACGTTTCTGAAATTCATTTAATTTGTTTTATCATTATTCAACCAGCTTTGGCAGGGCTGAAATATAAAATGCAGAAACGTTGAAATTATAATTCAAACCGACATTTCATTTAGACTATAATTTAAAATTGAAATTGAAATAACTTTTGTCTTTCTAGAAAATAAAATAGAATTCGAGCCGTTACGTGGCACAACGTCGATATTTTATATACCTATGCGAAAAAAAAACAAACAAAATTAACGTATTTTTTCATGAAAAAGACAATAAAATAGTTGTAACAAATGTTTCGTATATTTTTGCTAAAATCTGACATCATCGGTTTACGTAAGTCTTGCGTAACGAGTCGATAGTGAAAACATAATTGACAATTATTGTTAACAATAAATTGAAAAAGAAACTGAAAATCCAAACGTAAAAGTGTCACGAGGATGTATCGTACGCGACCGAGTAAGACTATTTAAACTAACGCCATAAAATAAAGTGCATTTCATAATGCCGGGAAATAACGAACGTTTAAATATGTTTGAAGTTTAAAATAACAATAAGCAGTTATCTTAATTTGATAAAATTCAAGGTCCCGAGCCAAGAGCACGCTACAAGAATCGTAAACCTGACTATTTTTACCGGCACTATGTTGTTGATTGACTTCTCGGGAGCAGCGAATGTTTTTTTGCAGTCTATGATTTTCCGTGGAAGCGATAAAGTCCACATCAATCAAAGCCCAATGTATGAGAATATCACTTTCCTGTTGTTCCGCTAGCTTTCCTGAAAAAAAGGAAAGGAGTTCTTATTCTAACCTCTAGAATGTTCAGATAATTCAGAAAACCTAATACTTTTTTTTTTTCAGTACAAAAATTTTTGTAACCAAAATTCATTTTCAATGCGACAGAGATACAGAAGAAAAATTGTTAATTAAAATAATTCCGAACACATTCATATTTTTGCCAGTCACCAAAAAAGGTGACTAATCAATCGCTGAATCGTAACAGCAATTTAAAAACCTATCGTACAAAAAATTCAATTAAAATAAATGGTGCGCATATTTTGTCTAACAAAAGTTCTCATGACGTTACACACAATGACTAAATCGTAAAAGCAATTTTCCAACAATAAATACCGAAAGTCGAGGTTCGAACGAGAATTAATGACTCATATTCGAAAAGTTTATAATACTTGTCGCGCAATTTTTCAAACCGTACTTTATTTCGAAGTTGCACAGGATACATCGTCTCTGTGTGTACACGATATTTTAGTTATTTCTGTGTAATAGAATTTACACACACCCTCACGGGAATATCGCGTTCTTTATTGGCAGATGGGTTACTCTAGGCTTTGTTTGTCGCGAATTTCCATATATCTCCATAAGCCATGCGAAATCCATGGCTGGACATTATAACGTGTTATAATAGCTCACTGATGCAAATCAATAAACAAAGTTGTTAATCTACCGGCTGAGTTAAGATCTTCTTCATTAAATGATTTGTGTAACAGAAAGATTAATTTCCTTTTTTTTTTGTGTTATTTTCCAAATTCATTTTCGACAAATTGAATATAACCTGTTCGTACGAACGGCTTTTAAATTAAATTTTACAATTGGTTTTCTGACAATCCAATTAACTAGATACAATTTTTAGATTGAACATTACAAAAATACTTTGCAGGGTTTTTAATTTTCTTCTCGATTTGCTTTTAACTCGCCCTTTTTTTAAATGTTATTTCGTCCGGTTTTTAATATCAAAGTTTTTTTGTGATTTAGAAGTTGTTCAGATATGGCAAAAATAAAGTTTATTTTTCTTCGTTGGAAAAACCGGTTGAAAATGGCAGAGCAGTTTGGTTGCATAAGCATCTTTTATTGTGATTTAAACATCTTCCTTTTTTTCGTAAAATGTTTACACCGCAGAAGCAAGTGACAATAATGAATAAGTTAATGCGATGCACGCTGCATATTTCATGTAAATTCGCGCAACTAAAATGGAAAATTGATGTTACGCGAATATTGAAGCGTATGTGACAAAATTTTTTAACCTCTACTTTGTATGTTAATAGAATCTCTCGACATCTTCACAAGTCGAGAATTAACAGTACATGGCAATTTAATTACAAGCTCATTAAAATTTTCAAATAACATTATTCTCGATCGAAAAAAAAATAAAAACATATCACTTTGTGTTGTAATTAATTTCGTTACTTTTTGTTATTTATTGGGTCGTTAGAGAATCAAAAAATGGAGGAAGGTTGAATTTTTTTAGAACCTCCGACCTCGATTTAATTGTTATGATTTTACGAATCGTTTACTAGATAAAATATACGTTGCTCTAAAAATACAAAACGATTTTATATGATTCCCCACGAACTTTTATTTGATTTCAAATTTAACGGTTGACATTTTTGTTCCAATGCTATCTATGCGAAGTTGCGAAATTTGAATCTCCAAAGACATTTATTGATCTCATATAAACCTATACGCTCAACATAAAATACTGGCCAGTATTTTATTTATAACATTGAAACTCAATATGCATAACTGTTAATTTATATTTAACCCATCGTATTGTAACATTTTTACAGCCAAATAACTAAACTAAAACAATTATTTGTTTGGCAAAATTGTATAAATAGATAAAGTAAAAAACAAAAAGGCATTGTGTTTTTCCTCAATTTGCAGCGTGTCAGTATATACCAAGTCTCTTTTTGAACAATGTTAACTTTGACATGAAATAAACGAAAAATATTGGCTGAAAACAAAAACTGTATCCTTTTGGAACTCACATTGTAAGTGTCATATGGGAAACAACACATTGCCAGTTCAAATCATATCTGCTTTGTGACCTGTAATACATTTATAAAAAATAAATAATACAAAATTTTGTTTTTGTGTATAATCCGACATGGAAAACCAATATAAAAATTTCCATAGAGATTGGATAACACAGCGTATAACTGAAGTGTACAATTTTTTTATACATAGAAAGTCAGTCATTAATCACGTTGGGGTATTTTCATGAGTAGGTATTCAGTTATGAAACTGTTGTACAGAGCAAAATTGTTTGGAATAAAGAAAATAATGTTGACACTTTGCACAGAAGTGAACTAAGGTGACACAAGCATTTGCAATTTAGTCCAGAAGTGCGACATAGTTTGCATTCGGTAGATTTAGTATAAGATGTGACAGGGCCTCTGGGAGGTCTTGAAACAAAATAGTATTTAATTAGTGCTTCAAAGCACTACCGAGATTGTTTGCTGCTTAAAATATCTGACACTCAAAACCACTTTCTGGTACCCGCCCCCCCCCCTCCTCCCTAAACCTCATCTTCATTTTTCTGACTTTGTCATTTTACGTTTATCAGTCACCATAAAACGAATAAATACTAATAAATTTAAATACATTTAATAAACCAGGATATAATGAAATATTCTTCAAATACAAATATAATATAATAATTCAATTTTTTATAGAAGAGCGAAATTGGAGTAAGTCTATTTAGAAATAAAATTGTTAAAACATTCTTCGTACAAAATGTAAATACCATTGACGAACGGAAATGAATTTTAAATTCATCATCCAATTTTATCAATTTAAAAAATAATCGCAACACACGAGAGAAACCATTTTTATCGCACATGAGTAGATTGTTAATTTATTTTGACGGTAAATTGAAATGCGGAATGAAAACTATTTGTACGCAAAAACACACACGATTCGATGATTTTATCTCGTTTATTCTAATTGCTTCTGGAGTGCTTTAGAAAGAAATCAAAATATTGCGTCATAATTTTATCAATGGTTCTTTGTCATTTTTTCGAATATTCATTCATCGATAATCGATATTTTCAACTTTTTATTAATGTCCCTTAGCTATAAATACTGAATTGTTCAAAAATCAGATTTTTTTTATTTTGTTATTTTGTATAAACTCTATGAAAAAAAACATTCTGTACAGAGGAAATAAAGAATCTGACACTGAAATGTAAAAATTGTTTAAAACTCGATGTCAGATGGCGCTGCAATAAAATGTAAAGAATGTATTTTTAGAAACAACTTTTTATTCAACTTCAAAACTTTTACATTTTTATCGAATCGTTGTCTTTTTTTAAAATGTTCAGAAAAAAATGTAAACTGTTATTTTCCTTGAATGAAACGTTTGATTTCTATGTAAACTTTTCCCGTACACTGATTGAGGTGGAAAAAATGTTATCCTGATTTTTTTACAATTTTATTGCAACGGCTTCTGACCGCAAGTTTTGAATAATTTCAATGCATTATTCTTCAACTTCAACGTCTCATCTTCCTACTTCTCTGAGTAAAAAATTTACTTTCATCGGAAGTTTTAGAAGTTCTGACCGTTTGAACATAATGCAAATTTTGACACAAAAAGTGTTGCATTGTTTGTACCAGTGCATATTAAAATGAAGGTAAAACATTCTTAAATTAACTGAAAATTTTTTCACATCTTTCAAAAAACAAAAAATATAATTTTTCAAGTCATCAAACTGGAACAGAAATAAAATTTTTTCTCCTCGATTATACTACTGGTTCAAATGTTTGATTTATCGTTCCGAATTTACGATTGAATTGAAAACCAAAAATAAATTAAAAAATGAAAAAAAAAAAATTAGCAGATATATATTTATGTTTGTCAATTTGATCTGACTATTTTAATTCCTCGAAGAGCTTGTAAACAAATCATTGACCCCGGAACGAAAAATAAAAGAAGAGGCCGACGTACTTTGATGAATGGCATTTCGTTACAAACCCTCGCATAACCGCGTTATGTATTTTGATTTAATCTCTCCCTCTTCAAACGATGGTGCGGTTATAAAAATAAATCTACCATAGGAAAATTGTGCACGGGTGACAAAAATATTCCCCACGACAGAAATCCTGATTGTTTAACGAGATTTTCATACTGTTACAACCTTCAGTTATGCGCAGCACAGTCTTTTGTTTTTGTCTGAAAATTTTTATTATCAATTTGTATAAACTCTTTTGTTTGACATGAAATGCATTCACTGATAATATAAACATTTTATCAATTCGACGTTTCACTGTATCGTTAAATTATTTCCCAAAAAAAAAATAATAAAAACAACAAAATTGGAGAACGCAGAAAATAGGAATATCAAATAAATATAGAAATGTTGAACAAATATGTGAAATATTTTAGCTTGTGCCAATTATTTGTTTTGTGACAAAATGTTTATTTTTCTTTTTCTCAGCAGTTTCACACATTTTTTATTCTTTAAACTCGTGATACTGAGTAAAAAATATACAACCATCCAAGTGAATAACGTACTGCGCGTCAATAATATTTGTCAAAGTTAGATTTGTCCGTTCACCACCCAGCTAAAAATAAAATATGTAATATATATATATATATATATATATATATATATACTAGAAAG
>JAAMPD010003223.1:0-10792 GCA_025266255.1 Trissolcus basalis
TTCAAACGTGACGCGCGAAAAATCTGACCAATAAGGATTGATGGACGAAAGTGAACTTAGCTGCTAATCGAAATGATTCGATACATGAAGCTAATTCACACTTGTCATGTCTTTTTTCTCTTTAGGATTATCTCAAGGTGCGAGCAGAGATATCAGAGCTTTTTATTTAAAGACTTCGTTGTAATCATCAGAATTTGTACTTCCTGTGAGTTGAAGAACATTCTGCACTCGAATCTTTCATAGTGCAACATTGACGAACTTTAAAATCTCTCAGCGTGCAACAAAATTTTACATTGTTCAAATGGATTTAGCTACGAAATGAGAGAGAATCTTGTTGCACAGTGAGAGCTCGTTGTGTATGCAAATGCAGTACAGTGAATGCAGTACGAAATATTCGAGTGTATATTTTGAAACTTTTTTTTTCTATTTCATTCAAATTATTAATTTTTATCTTTAATTGTTTTTGTAAATTGGCTCAAATTCATCATACAAATTTTTATTTTAGGAATCCACTTTGTTTATGTTTGTAATTTAAATTGATATAAATAAATCCATTGATAGATCAATGGATCAAAACAATCAAGGAGCTTATTTCTTAGCTTCAAAGCGTTTGCGCATCTTTTTTTGAATTGTTTATAGAGCCAACAAATTTCAGTTCTGCGTCTCTTAAACGACTTCCGGGGTCTACACTTCGACGAAAGTTTACGTTTTGACAAACGCATTGGTCAATACGTAAAACTTTACTTGAACACATTTACAATCCGTTCGCGGTAACGCGTTGCAAAAAAAAAACTGAATTCGCCTTCATTTTTGGTGAATACTCTTACTTCCTGATTTTCTTTCTAATCTTCAATTAAAACGATATAATTTTAATAAAATGCTGTGTGAGGGCGTTGTTGGCGACGAGAAATGGCGACCATCAAATTTCTGTACGTCGCCGACGATCTCTTCTCTCATCTCTGATGCTTGATTCTGCCTCTTCTGAGTTCTGAGTAATTGAACAACGTGAAGTTGGTTGCGCTTGAACTTTGCGATTCAAAAACGCGCGAAATTCAAAATTCTTTTTTTATATTGTATGTCTATTCCGGGGTCTGTAGTACAAAGGTATTAAAAAAAACTATTTTCTTTTTCAAAGATTAAAAATATTAAATCAAAAAACGGAAATCGAAATTCTGGCAAAAAAGTCAAGCTACATCAATATTTTTTGATTAAATTACAAATAACTTAAAATCGTTACATAAACAAAATTTTATCGAACATATTTGTTTCCAGAAGTTAGAATTCAAATAGATTTTTTTCTATAAGTTTTTGACTATGATAAATTTCATTCAGAATCATTTTATATCTGAAACAAACATTTTTAATATGAAAAATATACATGTAAAAAACATTTTTTTCAACAATACTTTAATATTTAGCTAGAATGTTTGAGGAGTAAATAAAAAAAATGTTCTTTCAACGCGTGGCCATAGCTTGGCCTAACTTAAATATCCATATCTAAAATTACAATGCCTCTCTATTCGTAATTTCGTCCACAAGTTTTTTCAACGCCCCTGCAACTTGACTTTCTGGATGCGTCGCAACAACACTCTTTCCTGATTCGGCAAATGCTTTATTCACAACTGGATCTATTGGAATTCTAGTGAGAAATGGTACTTTTACCATTTCGGCCAAAGATTGTCCACCACCTGATGAAAATATGTTTGTACATTCCTGAACAGAAAGAGAAACACTTTTTATTAATCACAAATTTTAATTGAAAAATGATATTATCAGAGCAATCATAAAAAATTTACCGAACAAGTTGGACACACAAAACCACTCATATTTTCAACAATTCCTATAATGGGAATTTTCGTTTTCTTGCAAAACGTTACTTCTCTCAAAACATCGTCCACGGCGACAGCTTGAGGCGTCGTTACCAAAATGGCTCCATCACATTTGACATTTCTGTACAAAATTTCATCTCGTTATCAATTAACTCAGATTTTATCTTCAACTTTGATATTTAACATTATACCGTAAATTTTCCATCACTGTGATATGTTCGTCCGAAGTCCCAGGTGGCGTGTCAATAATTAAATAATCCAAATCCTGCCATAATACATCATTGATAAATTGTTTTATCATACTAGTCTTTTTGGGCCCTCTCCAAACCACACTGTCATTGCGACTCTTCAAAAGAAATCCCATAGACATGACTGCAAGTTTTTGATCTGCGTCCGTATAAACTGGAACCCATCTGAAAGTTATATCGTAGACTAATTTCAAATTTACATCATTATAAATACAGTGACGTGAATTCCATAAATATACAATTGTACGCAGTACATACATTTACAACATAATATATTTATAATATTTATTTGTTATACATATCAAAATATATAAAAAATTTCTCACTTATCAAGTGATTTTTAAATGGTAGTAAACAACTTGTTACAGCATAACAAATCGATTTGTAAAATAATCTTCACAGCTGATTAACATTCACCGATAACATTTGGAAATAATAAATTATAAACCAACCCTCCTTCAGCTTGATAAACATCTTTGTCTTCAATATTCAACAGATGCGGAACATTTGGCCCACAAAGATCGATATCCAGAATTCCAACCTGCGACAAATATTTCATAACAAAATTGAACAATCGTCAACGCAGATAAAATTAAAACAAATATCAATTTATAATTGCACCCCCTACCTTGAAACCCTTTTCTTTCAAAGTCAGTGCCAGTTGAACACTGACAGTTGATTTTCCAACGCCGCCTTTTCCGGAAAGCACCAGAATAACGTGTTTGACGTTTTCCATCGTTTCTCAGGTGTGATAAAAAATAGAGTTTTGAAAATGAACACTGTTTTAAAGCATGACAGTGTCACACTATGATTACCGGATATTTATTTATGTGGAAAATAGCAAAACATAACCTAATCTTAAACCAACACAATTTTACTATAAAAAAAACTAAAAAACCATTTTGACGAAATTAGCGGGAAAATCAAAATAGAGTCGGGCATTTTTATTGGTTGTCTGTTCGTTGGAGAAACAAAAAGAAAATTATTTTTATTTTGGTATGATTGAATGATTAATTTGTATCTTTGTTTAACTAAAAATATTTTTTTGACATTGTTTAATTATTTTCATTCCTTTATCTTTTTTTTTAAAGATCCAACACACACAGAAGTGACAGGTAGCTCCGCCTTTTGTGATTTTACCTCAACCAACGCTGACAGGGCTAAGAAACCTAGCAGCGGCGCGCAACAACATCCGTAATGGGAAAGAGTGACTTGCAGCAGTCCCAGTGATTGTCAGAAACATAAAGATATGGTAAATATTACCTTTTGCAATAAAAATATAATTAATTTCCAAATACATATCAATTATAAGTGAGATTAAATCCTCGACACTATTTCTATTCTTTCATTTGAAAAGATAATGCCATTTTGACTCGTTGATTATTTTTCCAAAACTAACCTCCTTTAACCCCGTTCAAAATTGTTTCACAAAAATCATCACTGCTGACAAATGCACAGTCAACACTTTGTTTATACTTTTCATGATTTATGAAACTTCAAAAAAACTCATCTACTTTTCATTTTATATAAACAAAAATAGTTGGCATCATACAGAAGTTCTTTGTTTACAACTGTTCATGATATAGTTTGCAAATAATATAGTAATTTTTAAACACGAACAAGAGTTATTTAAACGAACATGTTTGGTATAGGGACAAGGACAATCTGGTGCCGGTGGCACAGGCGGCGACAAGAAGGACGACAAGGACAAAAAGAAGAAATACGAGCCACCAATTCCAACTCGAGTTGGCAAAAAGAAGCGTCGCACCAAGGGTCCCGATGCCGCGTTGAAACTTCCACAAGTAACGCCCCACACGCGATGCAGACTGAAGCTGCTGAAACTCGAGCGCATCAAGGATTACCTGCTGATGGAGGAGGAGTTCATCAGAAACCAGGAACGCCTGAAGCCCCAGGAGGAAAAGAATGAGGAGGAGAGGTCGAAGGTCGACGACCTTCGGGGAACCCCCGATGTCGGTTGGTACGCTCGAGGAGATTATTGACGACAACCACGCGATCGTCTCGACCTCTGTTGGCTCCGAGCACTACGTCTCAATCTTGTCGTTTGTCGACAAGGACCAGCTGGAGCCAGGTTGCTCGGTGCTGCTGAACCACAAGGTGCACGCAGTCGTGGGTGTTCTGGGCGACGATACCGACCCCATGGTCACGGTTATGAAATTAGAAAAGGCACCCCAGGAGACGTACGCTGACATTGGAGGTCTGGACACTCAAATCCAGGAAATCAAAGAGTCAGTCGAACTGCCTCTCACTCATCCTGAATACTATGAGGAGATGGGTATCAAACCGCCCAAGGGAGTCATTTTGTATGGTCCCCCGGGTACTGGCAAAACTCTCCTGGCCAAGGCGGTCGCCAACCAGACCTCTGCGACTTTCTTGAGAGTCGTGGGGTCTGAGTTGATTCAGAAGTACTTGGGTGATGGACCCAAACTGGTACGAGAGTTGTTTAGAGTCGCTGAGGAACATGCCCCTTCTATTGTTTTCATTGATGAGATTGACGCTGTGGGCACCAAGCGGTACGATAGTAATAGTGGTGGCGAGAGGGAGATCCAAAGAACTATGTTGGAACTGCTCAATCAACTGGATGGTTAGATTTTTATTCATATGTTTTTATATTCTCGAGAAACCTGTTGCATTGTTACTGTTATTTTATTGGGTTTATTATCGTTTCAGGTTTTGACAGTAGAGGAGATGTCAAAGTAGTAATGGCAACAAACAGAATCGAAACTCTGGATCCTGCCCTGATTCGACCAGGTCGTATAGACAGAAAAATCGAATTCCCATTGCCGGATGAAAAAACAAAACGACGTATTTTTAATATTCATACCAGCAGAATGACGCTGGCTCCTGACGTTAATCTTGCGGAACTTATTATGTCGAAAGACGATCTGTCCGGTGCTGATATCAAGGTATAACTTGGATAAAATCAGTTTATTTGATGATTTTACTCGAATTTGAAAAGTTTTATAATGATAATTAAAATTGTGTTCTTCTTTGTTTTAGGCAATTTGTACTGAAGCTGGTTTGATGGCACTGCGTGAACGCCGAATGAAAGTTACTAGTGAAGATTTCAAAAAGTCGAAAGAAAGCGTTTTGTATCGTAAAAAAGAAGGCTCGCCCGAAGGATTGTATTTGTAATGTCATTCACGCTCTGAACATGTTCTTTTTTTTCTATCAAATTGTATTAATTTTTCTGCTTAGTTTATATGAAAGGCTCCAAAAGTAACAACAATAAAAATGAAATTTCTATTGCATTGCGTTTTTTATTGACTCATTATACATAACATATTTATAAACAATTGGAATATTTTTTTCTTTATCTTTTTATTTATTGTTTTCAACTACATTAGCAAATAATAAACCAAGTGAAAATTTGGTATCATGGTTGTATGTAAAACTGAAAAAATTGTTTATTCAGTTGTACGTTTTCCACAAATTGAACTTGTTTTAAATAAGACGAAGAAAATTGTTAAGGTCACAATAATACATTTTTAAATTTTCGCGCGCGACCACTGATGGAAACTCAGTAATGGCAGACTTGTGAACGTTACGTAAAGGATCCCAGTCTCAGAGAGATTCGTTTTCTTCGTCAGCTGAACAGCAAAAAAGGTATAGAAATAAATAGTTTCAATAATCTAAACCTGACTAGCGGTCCTAATTGATCCTCATTAACTTTGTGAGAATAATAATATTTAATCAGTCAGATGAGATGTATCAAAACAAGATCTTTGACTGAAAATATACAAACACTCAATTTGTCAGTAAAATGTGAATGAAACAATAAACCTCATTTGTAATAAATTATTGTTCTCATCCTTCCATTTTAACAATACAATCGTGCAGTCAAGAATAAATTTTTACTCCAAAAAATAAGTCCTTTAAAATTTGTGGTTTCCTAACCTCAAATTCAGATGAAGTATGTGACATAATCTTTAATATGTGCAATAAAATATCTAATTTGAGCACTGTTCATATCGTTTTCATTCTTTTCAATTGTTTCCCCCAGTTGTTTATTAAATTCTAGTTGCTAAATTCATGTTTTCTTGTTTTACTTGTAACATTAGCAATGACATTGAAATTTTTCTTCAGTCATTTGCTCTACATTGTAAGATTGAAAAATTAACTTAAATTCATTTATTTATTTTCACAGAAACAAAATGGCGGACACACCAGGACGACCAATGAAATATCCTTACACTTTCACTGCGAAAATTGTCCAATTCCCATTCAAATTCCACTGGGATAACAGTCCCATTTTCAAATGGTGGCTCATTAGCTGTGTCATTTGTGCACCACTATTCTATAAAATCCAGAAATTATGTAAGTTTTCATTAAATATCTTTATTATCTGTACATTTTTTTCTATATTCTTATTGTATTAAAATAAAAAACCAATGAATACAGTTATGAAAATATTCAAAATGAATTGTTTTGATTCACAGCTTACGCACCTGCGAATGTTGAGAAATGGGAGAAAACTCGTCGAGAAATGTTCAACCCATCTGAACATCATTAGAGATAAAATAATTTGTTCTGTAGCCGCATATGAAATTCAATTAATTATTCCTCTTAAAATCAGAGGTGTATAAATGGAAATAAATTGGTTGAAAAATTAAAAACGATTGTTGAAATAATTCCCGTTTTCAAATGTTGTTTTAAAAGTTTATTGATTTAAAAATTAATTGTTTACTTGTAAGAATGAACATTGCTTGTTAAAATTGAATTAATAATGAATGAAAGTACAATAAATGAATACACCGTTGAATTACTCATTCAACAATCTACGACGGAAATATTTATTAACGAGCACAAACAAACATCGGGATTAATTAGAAACGATTTTTGTTTTTATTAAAACCTGTAGCACTTGTACAAAATAATATTTCAATTGCATAAATATAATTTCAACATTGACACAGAAATAGTAGTATATTGAATTTGTATAATCTAGAAAATAAATTACATTTAAATATATAAGTATTCATTTGATCGAAGCGCGATTGGTCGATTGTACACGTGCTTAATTTCTGCGAAAGATGAGCAAAAAATTGAGCAAAGATCGTGCGCGTCGGCAGTTAAACAACGTAGACTGCATCTTTACATACGGATATCCGTGCTTCCTGTAAAATTCTTAACCTTGGCCCTAAGGGTATTCCCATTTTTTGTAGCCTTTCCTCGCTGAGGTAGGGTAGTTCCACCATTCCTACTTTTTCTTTTTCGAAAGCACCAGCATATTTCTACAAAGAATCAACATAATCTTAATTTTCTAAATCATAATTTTATCAATACTAATAATAATAATAATAATCTCACAAGTAATAATGCTATTATTATTTTAATATAATTTTTTTCTAGATATCAACTGGAAAAACAGATATTAAAAAAATCAATTGACATACCTCATACCCAAGTTCCCTGAGAAACAACCTTATCAGTGGTGGCTCTGTTCCGAAAAATTTTGTTAGTTTCTTGACTCTCGATGGGTTGGACAGAGCTGGTAATTCCGCGTCTTTCAGGAGTGGCTGTGACTGTGACCTCACTATCGCCATACTCGTTTGTGTTCGCAGAGTCGCAATCTCGCCTCTGATGTTCTCCATTTCCTATAAAAGACTAATGTACTAACACACTTCATATCTCCATAATTTATATTTTATAATAACAAATTCCATAACAATTGTTCAAAATCTACGTTTCAAACTATAATCAATCGATTCATTTTTTATCCCATCGTTAAAAAAAGATTTTAATCAGTAAAAAGTGCCCTGATCCAGAGTGTTCTACTTCATTTTTTTTCTGATAATAATTTTTCGACCTTCGTCTAGATAACAACTTTTTCTTACCTGAATCATAAGATGCTGTGTCCGCATTTCTGAACTCAGATGTGCCACAGATCGCGCCAGAGTAACCACGTGTGATTCGAGACGTTGAAACCTTTTGTTTATACTCTGCGAAAAATCCAAATAGATGATTAAAAGTGAATAGTGAATGATTATGAATTTGAAAAATGAAAATTACAATTATTGTTCATCAATTATTATTACGTTAAATTGACTCCGAGTTCAAAGTTTACCTTCATGTCTTTGGCTTTTTTCATCCGGTCATCCATAACATGAGAACGTCGTTTATCATGGTGTCGAGCAACTGGTCTTGATGAAACCGAAGAAGTCGGTAGCGAAGAAACTGATCCATAACTAGTTAAACCTCTTGTTTTCCTTCTCTTTTTCATGCTTCCGCCAAGTAATTTCAGAACCTATCCATCACGCAACATATCGGAATTTTGATTGGCGGTAATAAATAATAATAATCACAATCATCAAGCTAATGATAATAATATTAGTAATAAACAATAATGATAAATCATAAATAATATTTAGTGGTAGATATTATATGAAATGAATAGGTGATTTTTTACCTCGCTGTACATGCTTTCGAGGCCTTCTAATTGTTTTCTTATTGTCCGAGCGTCATTTGTACTCAGATCTGAATCGCTTCTATCCAACATTGAGTCTAGATCTAGACCAGTCGTAGAAGTCACATCTCCAGCTTCAATACCTACCACTTGAAAAATGAACAACATTTTGTATTCAATTTTAATGAAAAATAAAAACAAACTAATAACTCATACAACATTGTATAAATATATAGTTTTCAATTTCTTACAGTGTGAGAATTTTTTCGAAGAATCCTTTTTAGAAGTCGATGCACCTCGATGTTTTGCAGCACTCTGATAATTTCGTTTGTCCATGTTTTTGCAGTACTCGGAGTAGTTTGGTTTTGAGCCGTAGGGTAAACTGAAACATTACAAAGTGTTTGTTAAATATTGATACCAAACTTGAAACTGAGTGAATTCATTTTATTAATATTATTTTTTTCTAGTTGCCTTGATGAGTATCGATTTCGAGAATTGCGCGGACTCTCATGTGGTGACAGTGGTGGCAGAGGCGGTGTAACTGACGAAACACTTTCTGACAGAGTGGAGTGAGCCATTGTAGAAACGTCTCGTGGCTCTAAAATATTTCTCAGTTCTGATTCTACTATATCCACCCATTCAGAGTCTTGACCTATAGTGATGAAAAGGAATTAATATATATTTTTTTATTTATATCACCATATTATTCACACATAAATTTTGCATATAAATTTATAATATAATGTATTATAATATTAATTATTTTATTATAATTAATTAATTAAATATAATCAAATAATTATAATATAATATAATTAATTATAATTATATTATATATTATATTAATAATATAATATATTATAATGCATATAATTTCTTCTGTGGCGACAATATCATATAAATTTTACTGTTCACCAACCTTGTTGCAATCCAACTTCTTCAGGCAACGCACGTCTCCCACTGGAATAAACAGCAGATCCTCTACCAGAATCAACATTCGAAGAGCTCTGTCCAGCCTTATCATACTCAGACCCAGAGCCCAAATTTTGAATTTTCAAACGATCTATCCCATGCTCCAGTTCGTTTTTCCGAAATGATAAATCTTTCCGCATATTATCATCTTTATAAGGCGCATTTATGCTGTCTGTTTTGTCCTCGCACTTTTTCACCTGTCCATTCATCCGGCTTTCAAATTCTTGGTTGTCTTTATTAGGCACCTTTGGATTTTCCTGTTCCGCCCTTTTCTGGAACTCCTCAATCTTCGCCTGCACACTATCAGTCTCATGGACCAAACTGCGATCCTTCTTCGAGGACCTCACTTCTTCTTGACGAAGACCAAAGCTTGTTTCAGGTCGGAAATCTTCTTTGCGGTGAGACCCTTTTCTGTCAAACTCAAGCTGGTGGTCATCAACAGTTATTTCATATCTAAAATACCAAACAATTTATGTTTATTAGAAATGTATTTAATTTTTCTAAATTGTTATATTTTTATTTGTTTGAATGCGAATTTGTTTACCTTTCTTTGTCATCATTGTTACCCATCGCTGAAGACATGTTCTGTGTTTCAGAATTTAGTCTTGGAGAGTTCGTATCGTTTTCTGGCACCCCTTCGTCATCGAACGACAGGTGCGGTTGTGAGGCTGCTTTTTCAATAGCCCGACCCGAGTTTTGTCGTTGAAATTCGTTATCCTGATTCATCTGGTCTGGTTTCATGTAAACTTGAGGCCCATCGTACCGAGATAGTCTTCCTTGATTTTGTGCATAGTGATAGTAAACTTCCGGCCCGGGGACTCGAACATCCTTATTTTGTCTTGACGTACTGGGCAAGTCAACTTGTGATCTACAATTTAAATCCAAATTTAGAAAAACACACTGAAAAACCGATATCGTACAATTTAGATGGTTATTTTTTCATAATTGTAACGAGAACAACATAAATAGTAATTTTTACTATTATTATCGTAAGTTACAATATAAATTGTAATCTTTGTCGAAGATCATCCAAAAATCGTTGGATGACATTGAACGAAAAAAAAATAATAATAATAAATATATTTTTTCAAAACCCATTTTCATTTCAATTGTGACGAAGTAAAGTGTTCCTTCGCACTTACAAAATTCCCGCGGTTTTGGACCGCGCGGACAGAACCGAAATCGGAGCAGGACTAGCGCCAACGCTGGTGCTAAGGCTGCTCCGAAAATCGGGATCACTCTGAGTTTTGGATTCGGGACGATCGGACGGGACTTGCGAAGGGTGCGTTTCAGTGCGAGTTATAAAAGTAAGTGGAATA
>JAAMPD010003224.1:0-10793 GCA_025266255.1 Trissolcus basalis
CAGGACGTATAGAAATATATATATATATGTATACATAAATTTCATATAATAATTACAAAAGATGCGACTTCCGTAGTCTAAGTATGATTGATGAATTGGTGACAAATTAGTTGAACGATACGCCCAAAGTTTAGTTGTATCAAAACGCTTTCGACGATCTATTGTATTTTGCAGAAATTTTCGCAAAATGTGTTAGCACCTAGCACGTCATAAAAATCATATTTTCAAGCCGTTAGCAAAACGGCCCACTTTATGCATCTCGGCCTTCTCTCAGTGCTGTCTTCGTCCTAGTATATACGTATAGCCTCTTATGATTATGAATTTTATATAGTCGAAACAGATCTGTTCATTTTTTGCCTGATATGTGAACTTTAAAGTGGCTTATCATACGCACTTCTGTAAACTCATCCCTAAATCGAATCATATTTCTTCAAAACATATTGCAAATCACACGTTTCGTTAATAATTATTTAATCCGAGAATAACTTTTTTTCAGTGTCTTTTCACGCAATAAGTTTGGAAGATGTATGGGATAATATGTTTTGGAGTAGCATTTATCAATGAACTTTTTCTTGTTTACTTTTGCGCATCACAAAAAAAAAGAAATTCAGTCAGATAACTCACATTCAATCATTTTCTGGGCTCTGCGTGAAATCTGCACAGATGTCTGTGGTGGAATGAGTATTCGCTTAGTGTGTACATTTATTGGCTTCGTTCGACATAGCCCTACCCTTTGGATCGACAAAAGAATGGCTTTTCCGTGTCGTCGAGTCTGGTGACTAGTCTGCGTTGACTCTCACACGAAAATAAAGAATAACGATAGTCTCTAGTCTCTAGAGATATGGAGCCCACTTTTATAGCAGCCACCTTAATGATGCAGTTTACTGGATGTCATAATGAAAAATTTATTCATTTTGACTTCTGGTCTAGTCGACTAAAGCTTTTCTATAAAAAAAGTCACAAATTTTTTAGATTATAGTTCAAAAATAAATTGCACGAAATTCATAAAAGGTTTTCATAAACGGGAAAAAATTACGGGTTAGCAAATCGTGTTTAGCTATATGAGTCTTATTGGACTCGGCGTAACAATTCTTATGGGTACGCTGTCGGGTCAATCTTTTGATTTCAACAGTCAAAATAATAGAAACTGAAATGAGACACGACAAAAGGACCAGAGAGAAGTAGTGAAAGGTCAGACATGGCTACGAGAGCATTGTCTTGAAAAATTATGTCAGCCTTATCTTCAGCTGCAACTACAAAGGAAAATGGTACGAGATGCGAATGGAAGGGAATCCAAAGAAAACCATAACTGTCCACGTACAGTAATATGTATGTTAACACATCACAAATTTCTATAGCTGAGAAATATTTGCGGAAAATGTACTTCCGTATTTTTGCAAATAAAACTATATATCCCCCAGGTGTAACGCAATTCCGTATTTTCGCTAGCAAGAGAATACGACAAATATCTCACTGTGGGATAAAATTTTTATTTCATTATAGCAAAAAGAGGGAATAGCTGCTTATTTTATATAGATTGCAGAGAAAGAATGGACACTGAAGGAAGCAATTGAATTTCAGTTTGAAAAGAGAAAATGCAATGCTAAGAATATTTCAATTAGTTTTATCAACAGATCGCCGTGAATGATCTCAACTTTTCTATCTTTATTAACGGTAAAGTCTTTATGGGCAGGGTATACACGTCAGTTAGTCAGAGCGCGAGTCACGAATGCGTCTGTGTGTATATAGGTAGCAGCTGTGGCAAACACAATTTTTCTCGAGTATAAATCCTTCTTCAGACCGCGATATTGAATCAAACCATATAACTGGTCATTTTATTTAGTTGGCTACTTAGACGTGGATCTTTGAGCGCTATACAAACGAACAAATGAACATAAAATTGTTCAATTCCTTATTATGGGCTATAAAAAAGTTCGACTTTAATAGAACTCTTTCCAATATCCATGCACTGCCATATATATACATCCTCACTGTAAATTATATATCAAGTTAAAGTTCTATTTTTTATCACGAAAACACTTAAAATTGCTCTGGCAAAACTTTTGATTAAATACAAAACATGAAAAACAAAAGAGATGAAATTTTTACATGCTTGAAAATTCATATATCAGAAAGTTGACGTCAAGAGTCTTGATTGACTTTGTGCAAGATGGAATGCCGCCGGTTAGTTTCAAAGAAAAGTAGAGTGGATAATAAGATGTAAACAAATGGATAACAGTAAAATAAATGAAAATCTTAAAAAGTAAAATCACAAATTCCAGCTCCACCTCACGTCTTTGCGATCATTTTATTCTGGTTTATGGCACCCAAGCTACTCGACCTAAGTTTTTTTTATACCAGTACTGACTGAGTAGTTATCTTTTTAAATTTGACGAAAAAAAAAACATTACAACTTTCTATCTGCGTGAGTATTATTTAAAATAAAATATCTCATGATAAAATTTGTTCAATAAGAAGTAAAAAAATAATAGCTTGGTGACAAGTAAAAAATTATGTGATTGCGGTTTATTTGGTTAGCAAGGTCATCGAAGAGAATTTGACTATATAATTGTCTTAGATGATAACGCTTCAATCGGTGCTTTTGAAGATTTTTTTTCTTCGCGCCATTCACGTGAAATTCAGTGAAAGTTAAAACAGTATCGAATTTATTGGCGCAGAAATCGGATGTGGAACGCGTGAGTTACGAGCGACTGGAAGTCGACGACATTCCGACTGCCCCGTGAGAGAATTACGATTCCGTAACTCCATAAGGGAAAACCAAGAAAAGAATCAGAGGAATGAAATCAAATTTCTGATTTCAATTTTCAATGTACTAAAAAATTTGTACCTAAGGTGAGCCGATGGAGATAAAATGCAAGAAATTTTCATGAAACTACAAACTTCGTCTCTCTCTCTCTCTCTCTCTCTCTTCGATACTGAAAATTGAAATTTTTGACTTGGCAGCAACTTTTATTGCTGGAAGAAATTATCTTGCAAATTTATGTTCCAATATCATACAATAAATCATAAAATAATCAGAGCCCCGCCTGGGAGAAAAATACGAAATAGAAATATAAAAAATGTAAATATTGAAGTTAGATAAAGATTAATGGAGAGCACCTCGGTACGTGTTTATCTTTTTGCTTCTTCAATATTTATGTTTAGATGTCTTTGGTATTTATGTACATTCAGAAAATCAAAGTTTTTTTTATAATTCTTTCTTTTTATTCTTTTCATTAATATTCACATACATTCAAACCGTCAAAAAATTAATTTAAGAAAATTGATACACACTTTACGGTTATAAATGTGCAATAAATTGTAAAGGGAATTCGTTACTGTGTACATTTTTCATTAAAAACTATACCATATTTTTATTGAAATAATTTTCCGCATTCAAATATGGAAAAGCAACCGAGTTTAGTCATCATATATTATTTCCGAAGCGACTTTAAAGCGGTATGACTTTTTGTGAAATATTTGATTCTATAAATCGAAAGTCTATGATTTTGAATCCTCCGGAAATGTATATGCTTGCATGGTTATAGATCTATTAGTTGCCATACGGTTTTTATCCAGGAATTTGCACATACAGGCATTCCCCAACGCATGAGCTACACAACAAGAAAACGATGACAAATAAAAAACTGTTTCCACATATGAGACTTCGTGCTATTTATTCGTTTGTTTGTCCTATTTTCGATTTTCATTTGAACCATTGAACTGAATGAGATATTAATGTGTGATAAATAATCTGAAATGATGTAACACGCATCACATTGAATATTTCACAACACAAACAAGACGTAAACATTTTCATTTTTCATATATATCATTAACATTGAATGATATTTGTATTTTCGAAATTCACACGTTATAAAATTAATATTATTAATATGAACAATATGATTATTTTCTGTAAATTAATATGCAAAATTTCCTTTTTTTGTAACGATATATTTTGCTACAAAAATCTATTAAATATCATTAAAAATTATTATATACATTTTAATTAAGCGTGTTAGAAAACAACTTGCTATTGCGAAACATTATGAATTTAATAAAAACATTCATAAAATAATATCAATTATATATTTGATAATAATAGAGTAATTTTGTTACTTTATAACATAAACTCAAAATGCAAATCAATTGGATATTATTGATGAATCTAAATTATCATGTTTTGCTTGTTGTTTTGTTTGACAATATTTATCAAAATTGCATACCTGTAACATCGGGTGTAACGGGTTTTCTGTGTTTAATTATTCTCATCTAAGATTTCGGAATAATGAATTTACACGTTTGATGAATTTCTGCTTGAAAATTATATGAAAAAATTCAAACAAACACTTCACTACTTTATTTCGATGTAACTTTGAGTTTTAGCAAAATTAATTATAGTTTTGAATATTGTAATTTCGTTGATGAAAAACATGTATGGTATCTATGGTTACAACGTATTTTATTTTATTCATTATCCAAATACTGATAACATGTACAAATTTTATCTTTTAAGTTTTTATAATATTAAATCAAAAAATTGTTCAACAAATATTTAATTTCTTGCCTGAAGAAAGCTGCTTTTTAGCTGGAAATTGAACTTCTCATTTCTTAAGCTAAAAGACTTACTTTTACAAAAGTTTTCATATTTTAAAATGTGAATCAAGATATTTTCAGAAAACCGTTCAAGAAAAGTTACTCTTTTGAAACCTTAGCGTGAACTGGGTGATATTTTTTATGTGTTTTTGAGTTTTTCTTTGTTTTTCATACTTTATAGAAAAAAGTCTACATTTTTAGTACAATCTAAACATGTAAAATGACAGGAAGTTATAGAAAATAAAGTCTGTTGGGAAGGGAAAAATTTACACATCTAAGTTATCGCAAGAACTGCATTGTGAAGAATAGACTAAACTTATCACTTCAAAAATAGTATGTACGTACATTTTTTAGTCAACACAATTCATTTGCACCTTTTTTCTTCAGTATAAATTTGTAATCACACTTCAATGAAATGAAACAGAACAAAATAACAAACAAAAATACATGGAATGGATACATGAACAAAAAATAACCATTTATTAAAACACATTCTATTTTCACCATGTATGTTTTCTTTATTCGTGAATATACTTTGGCTTGTTCATGTTTACGTGTATAGAGATACAGTTATCTACAAGCAGATAAGATAGAGCATAAAATTCTCAATTTTGCAGTAAATAGCATTGCAGAAGCGAACAATAAATTGAAATATGAAGAAAGTACAAATGCTGTCGGATAAAAAAGGCCAGTGAGTAGCGAGTCTTTTGAGAGTTAAGCGAGCTCTAAAGCAGACGATGTGCACTACATCGGTTGGCGTTACAAAGAACACTATTTACGACGATTGATATAATCCTGCAGGATAGGTCATGAACCGGTCTTTGCTTCTTATCTTCGTTGACAGTGAGTCAGCTGAGAGCTTCGCGATATAAATCTCACGCACAGACTTGAGAGCAAACGCGAAAATTCAAGTACGAAATTAGGAGTAATAGAAAGCACCTGGAGTTACTAGAGTGCTCCGAACTCCAATTTGAAGGTTAAAGTAAAATCAAACTGGGACTTACTGACGTTACAGATTTCTTGATTGCAAATTATTTAATGTGATTGTAAATTATTTCAACGAGTATCGCGCAATTTTCTCAGTTATTTTTCGCATTCCTATACAGAAAACTGATGAATTTTCGTAATAAAATGTAGACGAAAAATAATTAATAGTTTAAAAATTATATTTTTTTATGTTACGAATTATCTTTTTATACCCCGAACATAACTGAACTTATTATTAATAAATAATTAACAATTTTAAACAAATAAAATACATATCAAATTTATAAATTTCTTTATCTTTCATTATCTTCAAATTTCAAATTTACAATAGTCCGCAAAAATAATGATTCCGCGGCACGTGTGACCCCTCGAGTGCATTGCACACGGTACCAATCAGCGGTAATTAGGAGGGGCAATGACAGGTGATAATTATCCTGCGGTCTCCAAGTGAGATCAGAGTCTAGCCATCAGCCAAATCAAAAGGAAAAGTTCCTTCCGCAGTTTGCTTTATCAAAATCTAAGATCGATTTTATTTTCCCACATTGAGAGAAATATTTTGGAAAAAACTGCTATATAGTTTATAGGGACGCGGCTACATAAAGCATTTTTCTAATGTTGTCCTGTACACTATAGGAAAAATTGTAGTAATTTTATACGACTTATTTTGAGAACTTAGAAATTCTCATTAAAGTCGTATAAATAAGTCGTGTAAAATTATAGTATATTGTGCAACAAGTGGGAAAAGTTGATCATTCCATACGAGCGTGAATTGGCAGCTCGAGCGAAGCGAGAGCTGTCAACACGCGAGTATGGGTTGTCAAGTTTCACACGTGTTGCACACGATATTTTTTCCAATATGTATACTAGAAATGTATGTTTTGACGTGACAACGTCTATTAAATCGATTTTACTCTGAGACATTGTCGAAAACGGCGTTACGTTACGATCTCACGCCACACGGCAAGCATGCGCACTGTAGGAGAAAGAGACGCGCTGCACCTCTCTCTCTCCCACCCGTTACGATTGAGAGGCATTCTCGAGAACGCCGTTACGACCTATCTCACGCCACAATACGCGTTTAGAATTCAACGAATAAAAAACGTTTAAATAAATCAGCACGTGCGGTCAAAATATCAGCTGATTTTTAATATCTATTAATAAGTCTGTTAATGATTTTCAAAAATATTAATAAATAAATTTGTTCAAAGTTATGACATTCATAATTAATATTTTTCAGTCTTCTGATCTTATCTCAATTTTAATATATTTCTCCAATTATACTTCTTGTAAAAAAATGTTTCAATTTTTCTATTTTATAGATCTTATCTCAATTTTAATATATTTCTCCAATTTTACTTCTTGTAAAAAAATGTTTTAATTTTTCTATTTTATAGATTACCATTTTTGAAAATTCTATCAATTTCCGGAGTTTCTTAAATGCAATTTATAATTCAATTTATAGTTCGGTTACATAACATTTTGAGCGTTTGTAGTTCCTTCCAATCTAATGTCAAATAAACAAATTTTATAAAAAAGCAATATTGTAATCGTTTTTACTGCGACAGATTTATTCATTAATTAAATTACTTAAATGTTAGTTATTATATAATATATGAAATGTTAACAGTAATAAAATTGTATAACTTATCAATACCTACTGTCTAAGAATATTTTTTATAAATAAAACGAAAATGAAGTTGAAATTTCTTTTATTTACTAATTTAGTTCGTCATTTCGGTCAGTTTTACATTGAAAAATTACATTTAACATTGCTGCATATAAGATCGTAAAGAAAAACGTAACCATTGTCACTCGACGTTGTAAAACTAAGCATTCACAAAAATTAAATGGAATTGACAATATATTATGACTGAAGTCTATCCGTAAAACTCTGTACGTTCATGGTTTAATAGAAGCTCGAATGGTTCGTTTTCCAGTTTAAACAGTGGAAGTAGATGTGGAAAAATAAGGTCATTTAATAAAATAATGTGCTGCAAATTATTGTTCAACGGTTTGCCTAAGCTGTAAGCATTCAATTCTTCGTAATACAATAATGTTTCTAAAATAATAAAAATAATAACGACTTGAGTATTTATTTTTTTTTCTAGGCTAAGGAGATCGGTAGATCAGTCTGTCCTTAGGATATGTGGTAGAGCAAACATTCAGCTCTCGAATGGACATTACTAGGGGTCCGTTTTTTCGGCGTTTTTTTTCGAGAAAAGGCCCAAATACAAAGTTGCTCTAAAAACATGTGTAATTGATAGAGAATGCTCTGAAACGAATTTTGGAGCAATAAAAATTTTTTGGGACTTTGGGCCCAAAAATTTTTTTTTGTTAAAAACGAATTTTAGACAACGGAGAACTCATTTCGGACAAAATTCGGCATTTTTACATTTTTTGGGACTTAGTAGGAAATTGGGCCCAAAAAATTTTTTTTTTCAAAAAGCGTTGCGAACTATAGAAATTTGATTTGTGACAAAATCAATTCACTCAATTTACAAATTTACAAAATTTAATTTACTCCATTTCCGGGAGGGGAACGCGGACCAATGGGAGGAAAGAGCTTCCGGGCTCTTTCTCAACCCTTCTTTTTTTTAAGGACCAATCAGGGCAAGGCAATTGTTGCTCGCTAACAATTGCCCTTTTTTTTGCCAAGGGGCAATTCGAGAAAATAAAAACTTCAATCTAACTGGAAAAATTCTAACTTTGGTTTTATTTCAATCTATTTTTTGTTTTGATCGCAAATCTCTGCTCAGATTTCCGATTGCTTGTCTCTAACTAGTTTATAATTGATGCAAAACTCGAGGTGACAGGTTTGGCCCCTACGGCAGGCTACCTGTCACACCGCACTTACATGTCTTTGCTGTGCATCCGGCCGGCCTCGAGAGAACAATAAAATTGACGAAAAGAACTAAAAAAACGGACGTTTGGTCCAAAAAATAAAGAAAAATGTACTGACAATTTTTGTTTGTTTGCTTTTATGATATTAATTTGCATTTTCATGCAAATCAAGAAAGAAAAAGAGCTACTGCGCATGCGTGCGACAAGAACAGGCCGGTCCCATCACTTAGTAGTGCCGTGCGCGCAGCCCGTGTCAACCGGTGATACGTTACAAGAGTTACAGACGAAGCGTTCTGTCCCCAGGGACAGAACGTTCTGTCTGGTTTGTAATAAAGAAAAAAAAAAGAGCCACAAACCGATGATTTTGAGAATGTTTGGCTTGTATTAATAATAAAAAACAAAAGAGCCTCAGACTCGTGCTTTTGGGGATGTTTTGCTCATTATTATAAAAAAAAACAAAAAGCCGCAGACCGAGGTTTTTTCATTAATAAAACATTAATGAAAAAATTGGTCATAATGGTTAAAAACTTACATTTTTGCTGGAAAGACTTCCGCACATATTCCTCGAGCACATAAGGCCCATCACATGCACTGAAACTTAATAACACTACACAATTTCATCGTGCGGACACATAATGCGCAGGAACCGTTCCGACTCGACCGAGCTCCTACGTTACACTGAATGACAATGAACGAATACACATTGGGCAACATCAGATATGACGCTTCCATATTTGGCTCGATGCTATCGATAAGACTAAAAGCTTTTACCTTATAAGGTATGCTATTTTTCGAAAATAGATGTTCCATTATAGAAAAACAAAACGACAAATCTCCGATAAAAAAATGAAATAATTCTCTATCAAATTGGAAGATGCAGATCATAATCTATCTTATTGGACTAAAATAGACCAATTTGATGGAAAACAAGATTAAATCGAAAAAAATGTTGCAAATCCGTAAAAGATTTCCATTAACATCATAAATCATAGCATTCAGTTTAGACTTTTTAGACATTTTTCTTAGACAAAGTCAAAGTAAATAAAAGTTTGTTTGAGAAAAAAAATATATTCGAATAAACATTTTCTATTAGTAACAATTCAATTAATCTTGAAATTATATTGTTTGTAGTTGACTAGCTCAAAAACGTCATCAATTATCATTATTTAATTTTGCAATTAAAAGGATTATTTTCGATATGACTTCGTGGGAAAATTGTTAATGAATACAGAAGGCGGGCAATTTAAATCTCGTAAATCAATATATATTTTTTGTTATGAAAATTTGATTAGCACAAAAGTGAGATATTTTCAAAATTGAATATTTTTTTGAATAATTTTGAAATTTATTGTTACAAGAAGGCCACGAACGTCGCATTTGGCGTTCAACGTAGGGCCGCGACCTAAACAAGACACCACGAAAGTCGCAATACCAAAAACGCCTATAAAAAAAATGACCTCGGAATGGGGTAGAAAATCGATAGAGAATCGTCTAAAACGTCTTTTAGACACCTCCCCTGGGGTACTTTTTTTTGGCCCCAACCCCTAAAAATAACTAAGTTTAAAAAAACACCCTTGAAAAAAAAAATTACCCCCAAAAGTGAAGTCCAATCGATAGAGAATCTTCTGAAACGTCTTTCGGACACCTCCCCTAGAGTAATTTTTTCCAACCCCCCCCCCCAAAATTTCCCCCCCCCCACCCTCAAAAATGAGTGAGATCGACTCAGTTTTGAACAAAGATCCCGTAAATATTTTTATCATTTTTTTATCATGTTGTTTGCAGGAAATGTATGCCCGCTTTTACTGGCCTAACCTCAAAATTAATTTTCAAAACGTTATATCTCTTTTAAGGGGTCGGCCAAAAATTCTAAAAAAAATCATGTGTATGTATTTTCAGATGCTCTATCGATTGAAACTCTTAAAAAAGTTATCTCGTTGTACCTTCTAGGGGAAAAAAATAGTAATATTTTTATTTTCTACGGAATTTTTTTTTTTGCATATTTGTATAAAAGCCACCATAATACGTATACAAACAAAGTTTTAGCTTGATCGCACGAATTAGTGTAAAATTAAGTGGCGCCATCTTTAAAATTCACCGAAATTTTGGGTATCTCATATCACTCATCTGAAAGGCCAAGACCTCTTCTATACAAAACGACACCTCTCATACCAATCTCCCGTTCGCAGTGCCCTAGTAGGCACGCGACGTTGGGCCCGAAAAAATCAATTTAAATTTTCAAAATTTTTCCCGCCTAAACCGAAAATTTACAAGTTTTTTTTTGGCCAAATTTCAGGATTTTTGGGATTTTTCACTGAATTTTTCAGTGCCACCCTGTAGATTTGCCTGAAATTTGCCTAAAAAAATCA
>JAAMPD010003225.1:0-10776 GCA_025266255.1 Trissolcus basalis
GATTTGATTGGTTCAAATTAAAAATTTTTCAAGTTAAGGTTTAAAAGTAGAGCATATTCGCTTTGAAATTATACTTCTTTTTTTACAGTGTAGCAAGTGGTAACGTTCAATTTGTATTTCTATATTTTTAACGTTGGCAGTAGCGGCTATTTTCGATTATCAATTACTGTGTTCGTTATTACAGTTAATATTGATTTTTGGTAAACATTTTTTTAGCTAAAATTAATGGTTGCAATTACTGTATTTGTTTTTACAAAATATGTTTATTACAATATGTTCATTTTGTTTCCAATCGTTATTTTGCTTCGTGTTCGTTTTTACAGTGTGCGTTTATCACCCGCCCGCAAATTTGGCAACCTGAATTTCAGACTGTAAATTCGATGGCAAATCATTTCTAAATTTTTCTATGTCTTCTATTTCGTCGATATTAATTTTTTTTTTGTATCCGCATGAAAATCGCTCATATTGGGACACAAAAACCGATTATTTAAGATTAATTGGTGTGTTATCGCAATTGTTCTACAAATGTTGACTTTACTTAAAGACGTTTTCAAGATTTTTTCGCTTTGACGTGCTTGCTTTCTAGTCTAAAATAGAGCAATTTGCCACAAAGGTCTAACTAGTTGCATAACTCTTGCATAATGCGCGAAAAAATGGTATTTCGGTTTGGTAGAGTTTTCAAAATTAGTTAAAAATTCTGATAAATATTCGGCAATTTACGTCTGCAGTATGACAGGCATGGCAGCAGTGACAACTAAACTACATAGAATAATCGTGATTGTTCTTAATGATAGCAACAAATGGCGAACAACATCTTCTCGTGGTACGAAAGGTCCGATTCGCTATTTTCATACTAGCTTTCGAGCATCGTGCGCGCCACCTACTTGCGTTTGGGCTGAGCAGGCTATATACAATGACTGCAAACTCCATAAGACACAGTGTATTTTGTTATATATTTTTGCATGACATTTTTGTGTTGTCAGCTGATTTTTTGGCAGAAATTACTTTCTGGAGCATGTCTTTGATTATAAATTGCAGCTTTCAACTTGTGAATGTGAATTCGTTTCGCAAAAAAAGCATTTCGAAAGGGCGAAACCTCGTCCGTAGCAACCATGTCGGGATTGTTTAAGAAGTGATCGAAAATGGAAAGAATTTCATTGTAGGAACGGTTTTGAGGGAAACACCGGGTGCTGCAAGCACAAGAAATAAACAAAATTTTTATAAACCTTCAGTTGAGGTTAGATGTTATGATTTTTATAGTGTTTTTTGTACGTGATCGTTGACATTAGTTTATTGTTTCTGTTTGTTGAGTAGCGAGTTTTATTTTTTTTATTTGAAAATTTTTCATTTTAATTTTGGGTTAGATTTTTGATTGCAGCTTGATTCTTCTCGGGATGTTTTGAGGATGTTTTGTAATTGTAACGCAGAAAGAGGAATGTGCAAGCATGCAGCTGCAATTTGCATTTTCGTTAATAAAGAGAAAACTTTGTCGAAAACTGATGCCCCAATGCTGTGGAACCGTCCTTCAGAAAGTCAGTTGAAAAAGTACTGCAGCAAAGGGTGCACAATCGAATCACTTTTTCCTTCGGCGAAAGGAAACATTCCTAAGGAAGTTTTTCGTTTTGAAGATGTCGAAAACATTTTTGGAAACGCAAATCATCTCGATAAAAAGTGAGTTGATTAGTTATGTTAAGGTAGCTAAACAATTGGAGGTTGAACAAGAAGCGCGACTTTTGTTAGCCAAAGAAAAGAAACGTGAAAATTAACGGTTAATTGACGCTTCATTTGAGTTGAAATTCAAAGATTTTTCAGTGTATCACAGTTTCACTCCTTCCCTTGTGAGAGATGTCAGTTTCAAGCTTTGTAAGACCAAGTGTGCAGTATTCCCATTGGTGGAGCGTCTCTGCAATAATAGAATAAACTGTTTATGATTTAAATTATTTATTTTTATTTTTTTTCCGTGATCCTTCTCCAAGGTCAGGGCAACCCCTATAAAAGGCTGCCCTATCAGGCCTTTTGGTTAGTTATTATTTATCTTGCGCTTGATTATCGTTTAACTCGGACGTCGCTTTAACTTTGATTCGTTTTTTGTGGTGAAAGTTCTCGATTTGATTTGTTGGTGGCTGCTTTGCGTTCGTGTTCTCTGCTGGCTTGATCTCTGCATCGAATCATCGTCCGCAACGAGCTGTTCCTGAAGCATCACCGAGTGAGACCGTTCCGATTCTTATTCCCGCGTGGAAAAATAGAGCTCGGCTTAATTCGGCACAAAATCGGTATCACCTTAGATCGCTGGTTGTCAAACACTTCGGATACAGATCGGTTTTTGTCGCTTCCCAAGATTGGGAACAGCTCGGCAAAAGTTTTTGAGCAGATAAATAATTATAACCAGTCAGATGTTCAGAAATTCATAAAAAAATCTCAAAATGTTGACAAATTTTTTGAATTTTCATGAATTCTTGAAATTTTGAAAATTTTTTTAAATAACCAAAAAATTTTCGAAATTTTTTGATTTCGAACAATTATGAAATTTATAGAATTTTCAGGATTATAAAATATTTCTGGAATAGAAATATAAAATTCCAAAATTGCTGAAAATTGTACGAAATTGTGGAAAATTTCGTAAACTTTAAACTCAAAAATTTTAATGGAATTTTAATTTTCTAAAAATTAAAAATCAAGAATAAAAAATTGTTGGAATTTCAATAAGTACCTAGAATTAATTTGAATTCAGAAAAACTTCTACATTTTTGTAATTTCTATAAATTTCAGAATATTTCGAATATTGAAATTTGGAAATGTTGTAGATTTTATGAAATCGGTGTAACTAGAATATTTAGAAATTTTTAAAATTATATACTCATATCAAGAATTTCATTTTATTTGAGTTTTTAATTTAACTTTTTTCGATTGATTAAAACAATACATTTAAATGAAAATACCCGACAATCCTTCAATTGCATTTTCGGTTTCTCGTGGAGATTTCTCTCTAGTATCAGCTGAACGATTTTGAATACTCCCAACAAACTCTAATTGCTACAATAAAAAAAACGTTTCGATTTCAATATTTTACTCGACATTTCTACCGAATTTCATTTCTCACCTCTTTGTTACTAGTATCAACATCCAATCCTTTTTTCTGTTCCTTCCTTTTGGTCTACAAAAATCAAATCGAATAGTTAAAATAAAAAAAAGCGTTCCAAAAATATTTTCGTAAAACTAAAATTTGTGTACCCATCTAATTTCTTTTTCACTGAACAGTTTTTCAACTTGTAGATCTTTTCGACACACATCCAGAAACTCGCTTGAAACCGCATTTGACTTAAGAAAATGTTTTATTTCTTCGTTATCTATTTTACAAAACCATTTTATTAGCAAACTTATAAATAAGTGAGACGAGTGAATCGCATACTAACCGCTCAGATTGTAACAGTCTCTTTTGAAATGCAAAGAACAAATGACAAGTCCAATTACATCACTTGCCGTATTAATTCTAATTTTCTCGCACCATACAATACAAAACTTGTGAAACTTCTCCAAACAAATTTCTCACTTCAACAAAATAAGTGCCCCTTTTCAGAAATTTGTGAAATGTCAAATGTGCTTGAGCAACTAACTACTACACACTTCTTCCAATTTTTTTCTTCGACTATTTAATAATGTCATCCATTTTTATCGAAATTTCATCACTGATTCAGCTATTATTTTTTTTCGCGCAGAAAAACGTTTATTTACAAATAAGCTGTCACATGAACTGCACCGGCGGTATAGCCATTTTTTTTCAATTCCGCTAAGCGCCGCTAGTTGCGCATGCTATTTTGCTAGTCCTAATATGTTGTTATAATCATATAGAATTTTTTAAACGCAGTCGCTTAAATTCAAATGGAAATAGTCAAGGCAGACCAGCTTTGAGTGCTGAAATACATATTCTGCTTCTTTTGAGGTGAATATTTATGAAATAAACATTGACACCAGAGCAGAACAACTGTAATTTTGATTTTTCTCGTTGCAGAGTCAAAATAGAGAATGCGTTTGGTTTCCTGAAAGGTCGTTTTAAGCAATTGTTACATTTAGAAATAGCCAGTGTCAAAAAAATGTCATTTTTTATCATTGCCTGTTGTGTCCTTGATAATCTCTGTATTGGTCACGGTGGTATTAATGAAGAGTATAGAAATTATGGAGAAGTTTATGTAGATTCGCCATATTTTGAAGAAAACGAAAGAAGAGAACAGCGTTTAGGATCGTTGGAAAGGGATGAAATTGCTATGTTGTTAAATCAAGAGTAATGTAAGCACTATTATATATAAGGGAAAAAATTGCCATCAAACTTTGTTATTATAATTATAAATACACAATAAACGTTTCATGAACTTTATCAAAATATTCTCTAATTACACATATATTTGATCTTTTCATCACATTTTTTTAATCAAGTTGGTTTTCTCAGCTAAATTACTAGCTCAGTACATTTGTAATAAAATTACATAAATTAGAATTGGATATACATTTTCAAACTGAAGATACGCATAAAACAATAAAATCTTTGCTTTTCCAATTATACACTACAGAAATATTGCAATATTTCAAAATCACTAACACAAATACTTTCTGTTTTTTATATGACTAATTTTCATAAAAAAGTAATTCTTTTTTCCTATGAAGAGCTGATGTGCTGTGCAGAGGTCGAGGAAACCGACCTCGGCGTTGAAGTCACCCATCAAGATTTCGATTTCGCTTTTGGGTAGACTTAAGAGAGCCGCTTCGAGTTGTTCATAGAACGCGGCCTTGTTCTCGTCCTTATCTACTTCTGTAGATGGACCCTCGCCGAAAAGCTGCACGACTTGGACTACGCGGATGATATCGCCTTTCTCTCCCATAGCTTTGCTGGCATCTAGCAAAAGTTAGATAAGCTGAAGATCACCGCAGCCAAAGCTAATCCTCCTGTATGGCAGCAAAACCTGGAAAGTGGCAGACACGCTATTTAGGAAGCTGCAAACCTTTGTCTACCGCTGTCTGGGACGAATTATGAGGACTTCAGGCCGAACTGAATCATCGACGAAAACCTGCTGCGCCTTACATCACAGCAGCCTGTGAGAAATGAGACCTTAGATGCGCAATGGAAATAGGCCCAATTAGGATTTATAAAAGCGAGCGCGCCAAAGATTTGACAGTCGTGGCACGATCGATGGATATAACCGGACTTTGCCCACGTGCAAAAAGAAAAAAGTTTTAGTCTATATAAAAGTACATTTAGTTACAGTATATAATTAACCATCGCGACTTAAAATCAAATTCGTGCAAGCGACAAACATAATCCGCTTAAGTGAGTAAAACAAGAAAAACAAAACATGAATTGTGAATCAATTTTATTAATATGTGTATTATTTAGAGCGGTCTAGAAAACGAGGAAATATATTCCTAAGGCAGTGTTCTCCTGCAATTTTTACTTCGATATCGACTTGGGAGGAACACAAGGCCCACACCCAGGATCATCCCTTGGGATCTCAGATTTTACTCGTAAAACAAAACTTTTATTGTATAAACCACGTTTTATTTTATATTTTGTAAACTTCATTTATATACATATCTAGACGGGCCCGAAATCATTTAGTCTGAGAATAATTCTAACTATAATTTTATATTTTCCTCAAATAAAATTGATTTGTTTAATCATATTGTCTATCTATGAAATTGTATCGTTACAAGCCGATAGCACTGGAGATAACAGGAAGAAAATAGAGATGGATTGGGCACACTCTACGCAAAGTGACCTATGACCTGACAAGAATGGCACTAGAGTGGACACCGCAAGGCAGTCGTAGCAGAGAGCGCCCCAGAAACACTCGGAGACGATCCACCGAGTAGGAGTTCTCCGCGGCTGAAAAATCTTGGCCTCAACTGAAGAGACTTGCCCAGGACCGAGAGGCTTGGAGAGCCTTCGTAGCGTCCCTGTTGTCGCTATATGCTCCTCAGAAGCGACCTCTTTCTTTTTTATTACTAGACCTTTCTTGATTTCCTGTTTATAAGAATTGAAGTGGTCAAATAAATTATTATTATTTTCTTCTTCCTTCTTTTTCTTGTTTAGCTTCTATGTATTGTTTCGTAAGGGACATTCTTTCTTTATGACAACTCTTTTTATTTTCTTCAGCTACGTTAAATAATTCACGATAAAGAGCATGTGACGAGAACTCCTTCATTTTTTTAGCTAGTGGAGACGAACTATTATTAGAATTTGAATAATGAACTTAACCTTTCCCACCTAGAAGTTCAGGTTTAAGGCTATCATCCAGGCTTTCTATTGTGTTAAATTCGTCCTCTAATTCTGAATCAACTGGGTTATTTCCGGATTTGAGATTATGATCAATTCTCGTTTTTTGCAAATCACACTCGTATTTAAATTTTGAAGAGCACTGAATTGCACTTCTGTATCCGTTGAACTTTTTGTTGATGTCATCTGCAACTTTCTCCCACATAGCTTTCATACATTTTATAGCTTTGTCGGGACCAACTTGGGGTATATGCAAAGCGTATTGATCAAGCAGATATTTCATTTTATTTGTGGTCCAAGCTTCTCTTCTGGATGACAGTGCCAGAGCAGATGTTGTTGGCTGCGATAACAAAAATGTGGCATCATTATCTATTATGAAAATGTTATATGTAATAGTGAAAGTTAAAGTTGGACTTGGATCGGAACTGTAAATGAAAAAATACTTTTTTTCCCATTCTTCTTATATGTGACAGCAGTTCCAAGTTTAGAAAAGCGAACTTTTCTAAACTTGCGTTCGAGTATTTTACGTTTATTAAAAATTATTCAAATGTTTGAGAAGTAACCAATCAGATTCAACTACAGTTACTTTCCGAACACATGTTTACAGGTTTCACCAACATATTATGCCAAAGTTATGTTAAGGTTACTTTTCGAAAGCTCCACATATTTAAATTCAATTATTATTTTCGACTAGCTAATCGGATTTTCGAACAATCGATTTCAATTATGAGAAAGATTTACAATAGCAATTTGAAAATACAAGCGGAATGCTTTTAATTAACAGTTTAACTTTGAAGTTACAGTACATCTGCTATAGCTTCTGATTTATAGTTTGTTTTTCGAGCATATACGCTGAAAAACATGGTTCAAAATTTAACTTCATTTTTATACAGTGCAGGTGGTTTTGGGGTACCTTCTACCACGACTGCCTTGCAGTGTCCACTTGAACGCCATCTCCGCGATGTTTGACGGCGATTTACGCAAAGTGTACACTCAATCCATCTCCACTTTCTGTCTTTAATGTCTACTGCGATTGAGCTGTCAGATGCAGGAGGTCCTCGTTTGTAACTTAGTTTGGCCAGTAGATCTTCATTAATCTGCTAAGCATCGGTTCACGAATACCTGTAACTTCTGGTCAACACATCGGTGACTTTCTAGGTTTCGCTACCGTAAAGAAGTACCGATTTAACGTTGGATTCAAAGATGCGAAGCTTAAGCGTAATGGAGATCCTGGATGAACTTCAAATTTTGACAAGGGAATGGTATGCCCATCGAGCCTTGTTGATCCTTGAATTCACTTCCAACCCGGCACCACCATCGACACTAATAATGCTGCCAAGATACAGTAAAGAGAAGACATCCTCGACTTGAACTCCCTCTAATAGAAATAGAGTGGTGGTGTTCCTGTCAATTCTCAGCACCTTCTTCTTCTTCGCGTTGATCCGTATAGACTAAACCTGGATGCGTTGACCTTTAGCCAGTCCAATTATTGTTGGATTCCGTGAAGGTCCAGCGGATTCCATTGGGAGCTTGTTGGTTGGTTCGCGTTAATACCGGGTCCAGGGCGACAATGAAAAAGAGTGGATAGAGAACACAGCCTTTTCTCACTCCTCTCTCGGTGGTGAAACATGCGCTGTCTGAGCCCTTGAAGCGGACTTTGCTGGACGCCTTCTAGTATAAGGCACGAATCAGGTTCACGAGTTGTTCCGCGACTCCCATGTCCAATTTCCAAATGAAAATGGGAACACACTCTTGAAGTTTGTTTTTCTTGTTTCTTGGGATCCTCTTATTCATGGAAAAAGAGTGTTCACAAAATAATTAGTGGCAACACACTTTTTCATGCAAATGTTTGAAATTGTAAAAAATCATCGTCCTTCCTACACGGATATGGTCCGCGGTTTACAGTGATCACAGTAAATGTTGATGTTTTACTATTCGCGTAGGAGGTACTTATTTTCAATTTGCCATAACTATGATGGTTTTCATATGAACCATTGAAAATTTAGATCATTTTGAAGCTCAAGATTTTGTTTTAATTCCCCAGTTCAAAATATCTATATATCAATATATTTTATCATATAAAAAAATTTCAAAAATACTTTTATTAATAATTATGTTGTTAAAAGCTATGAACATTAGTTCAGGGGGAACAACACTGTGATTCGTGAAAAATGATACGTTTTTTTTAGGATTTTTTTTCTCCAGTCCTATAAAAGATTAAAAGCTGAAAACACGATAAAGTAATTGTATTACTCTAACAGAAAACATTTTTTTACACTAAAATACTATTTTTGAACTATAAATAGATGGCGCTCAATCCGGCTCTGCATGCTGAAAATGGGGTTGACGGCCGTGCGGCTAGGGGTTGCAATTGTAACTTAAAATCAAAAATTTTTCAACGTACTTAAAGTATATACCTGTAGTTTCAGTTAAGCGTAGCAGTTTTCCAAAATATCTTTTTTCGCAAAATGGCAGCACTTTAAAAAAAATTTGAAAAATCCCTTAATTTTTTTTGCTTAGTTATTAAAAAAATTTATTGCAGATAAATTTTTTCTGTACGCTTAACTGAAATGACAAGTTTAATCTATACTATCAGAAAAAATTCCAAGTTATCCAAAATTACACATATAACTCACATATAAAATGGAAAGAAAAATCGATTTTTTTTCGGTCACAGTGTTGTTCCCTCTTAGGTGAAATGTAAGTCAATCTCATTTTGTCTTTCTCACACTTATGGAGACATAATTAATGACATCTTTGTTGCACTTATACAACTTACATTTCACCTTAAGGGTAGAAGACTGGTTTGTTTTCAAAATAACTCAAGGTAGACACAAGGTCACACAAGAATTGTATTTTTTTTTTTTGTTCATATAAAATATATTATAAGATTTTTTGAATTCCATAACGTTTGCCTACACGGAGAAAAAAAGCATAATTTCAGCTTCCTCAGAAAAAGCATAAAAGGACTATTCAAGATAAGCAAATTTTGTCTGACTGGTCAACAGCTTCTGCTTGACCAGTCAGTCGTATTTTTTTGAGAGTGTGCTCTCATTAAACGCTTTTATTTAGTTTCACCGAAAGTTTCAAATCTTGTAACGTTAATTTGAGTACCTTAGACTTGATGAAAATGGCTGAAAATTTGCATGCAAGTGTAGTTCCGATGACAATACACGAAAATGCAAGATTTAGATTTTTTCAATGCTTCAATAATTTTTTATCAATAAAAAACGATTTTGGTGCAAAATGTCAAATATCGTGTGTAATACAAAAGCTAGGAACCTGAAATTTTTTCACAATGTAGCTTTTTTAATTGTGAATCCATAATGCAATTCATTTTTAACAATTCGGCTATAGTTTAATTGCAATTAATTAATTTCGGGCAAATCAATTCAAAATTTCAGTGGAATTGTTTTGACAGATGACAACAAGTTCAAATGTCAGTGATTGACAGTTTTGTTGGTTAACAAGTTGTGTGTAAATACAAGGAGAATTGTGTTTGTAAAAAGGAAGAGGGACAAAACTGTGAGGAATAAATGAAATGCACAAGATTCGCCGAATGTGAAATTGCGGTTATGTCTGAAATGCAATTTTTTTTGTGACTTTGTTTGAGAATTGAAACTGTGAATGTTTTGATGCGTAAATTGGACTAAATCAAGATTTAACGAGTCCAGGTATGTGTACATTTTGCATAAACAATAAGAACAAATTGAACTTTATGTGTTTCATTAAGACTAAAAAGTAAAAAATAAAAAAAAAAACAAAAAAAAAAAAAACGAAAAGAAAAACAGAAAATTGGAAAAAAAAATTTTTTTAGGAAACGCTTTTATTTAGTTTTCATGACCAAAAAATCAACTATAAAGTAAAAAATAAAAAATTGAATTAAAAGAATTACAGAAGAAAACATTCATCAAAATTGTATTATAAAAATTGAGTAAAACTCACACATTCGCTGAATAAAAGCGTGGGGCACCAAAATTGAATATACTCGTAAAGCCATCTACTGTATACCATAATAAATATATAAAACTGTCAACTGCAATCGCGTTGCTTTAGTAGATAATGAAATTTAGGTCTACAAATTGTAGTTACATTCCAAAATAATATTTCTAAATAATATTTAGGACTCTTCGCGTCCTAGACAGAATTTCTTTGCGGCCTCTGGGTACGAAAAATAATAAAGCGAACATGGTAAATTGCCGCGAAATTTTGCCTGCATTGATGCTGAAAGTACTCTATCAAAAATTGAAAAATATTAATTGCAGCCAGAAAATAAGAATTAGAGACTTCTGAAACCAACGGAAAATAAATTTTCATTTAACATAAAGCAATTTGCGATGCATTACAATAAGATAACTTTTGACTCATGAGCTCATCTCACATTCGAGTTAGACAAGAGTCTAATTTACTCCATCTTAGAACATGTACAGTAACCAACTATTAAGATAGAAAATTTCTGAATAATTATGCGAACATTCGAGGACGTCTTACATACGCTCATCCTACTGCTC
>JAAMPD010003226.1:0-10780 GCA_025266255.1 Trissolcus basalis
GTTTCCCCATCCGTCGTAAAAAAAAAAAAAAAAAACGTTACCACCAAGCGTTAGACGACTCTTACCAATTTACATTCTTCAATTAATTTTAAATCTTATGAATATCGTTCTGATTATGTTAATTTTCTTTCGCGCTAAAAAATCTGAATACAAATTAATGTTGCACGATGTCTATTCGATTCTGTGGTTAATATTACAACTGTTGACACCTTTTTTGTTCGATTCTGATACAATTATTAATGTAATCTTTCGTCAAACAGACAGTTTTTCTCGAAAAAAAAAAAAAGTAATCAACTAACGAGAAAAAGATTCCCGTAATGGTTAAAAGACTGTGCGAAACAGAGTTTATATCAAGCTTCAGGGTACATGAGGTGCTCTTAACAAGACAATGTGTTACACCTCAAATATTTGCCGTAGAATATATACCGTAGATACCAACGAAATAAGGCGTAAGAATTCCACGAACAGTTTAATGTGTCAACGAGTCTGATTTTGCAAGTCAAGATCTTATTTTACATCTATATATATTACACTCGTCTCAACAAATATTTGATTATTTCCCTTGTCCAACCATCTTCGAAAATAATCCTTTGCGGTTGAGTCTTCGAATACTTGGATGGAAACTCTGCTCAATTTCATTCAACCGCCAACATTACTTGGCTACAGAAGCCGTAGCGCGTAAATTGGGTATTAATTTAATGAATTGAAAATTAGCATTCCTGAAGAAATTATACGAGAATGATTTCTAAATCAATAAGCGCCGGGCTTTGAGCTTGCGATAGCAGCTCAGGTCATCAAGCAATGCAGTATATAATGTTCGAAGCCGGAAGTAGACCCTTACCGCGCTCACAATGAGCCAATTTCGTCGAAATAACTTGAGTTAACAGTGATGATCAACCTACAGAGCTATTCCTTGTATAAGTATACACCCACGTAGTTGATGGTCTAACACACCTGCATTGTTTAGCCAGAAGTGGTTTTATGAAAACATCGGTCTCGAAGAAAAGCCAGTTCGTTAAGGCAAGCCAACGCTGTTGATTTCAAACCCTAATCGCTTCATTAATTGAACTCCGTTGTTCCGGCCAGAAGATCGATCACTCCCAACTCCGATGGACCAAATACACAATCATTCTAATTGCACTTGTTATAACAAAGCAAGCTCGAGAGTACGGTTGACAGAAATCTACCAAAATTTCCTCGTCCACGCATTTTTACTACGTTTCGTTTAAATAGTACAAACATGTGTTTTTTTTTTTTTTCATCTACACTTCAAATACAATTTGTGACAAACTATGTAATGTAATCATTAAGATCAATGAAAAAAAAAAAAAACAATTACACTGTGAAAACAAAATTTGTTTCGCTATCAAACAAGATTTTTTTTTACTCTCGAATTTTTAAACACTTGTAAGTAAACACTTGTTCGACGAACGTGTGTTCTCTTTTGAAAACACACATTTTGAAATGAAATTGAAAATTGTCGATTGGAAAGATACAGTTTCAAAACGACAAAAAAATAATACGAAATGGGAAATGAATAAAAATGTATGGTCATTACTGATATAGACAATAAAAAGCACTTATTTATTGGTTTCTCTAATAGTTTTGGAATTTGACCGTCGCCAGTGCCTACAAAGCGCTTGAAATGAGTGAAAAAAAAGACCCAATGGCTTTATCGTAGTGGGAAGGTATACGTTGCAAACTTTTAACAGTCTTTCAGTTCGATCCACAGCGAAGATATTTTTCAGACAACAGTTCGTTCTTGCGTGACGCACTGAATTACTACAATCATAAAATTTTTTTTCGCAACTTTTTGCACTTAAAAAAGATAGATATCGCCTTTTGACCAAATTGAGTCATCAAGACGAAGCACGATTACTAAGTTAAACATAATTTAGAGTAGTGAAATGTAATATACTTCAGAGGCTGATCTAGTTTGGTAAATCAGATCTTTTCTTAATCGGATGCTCGACTTAGGAACTATGTAATTATAAAACTTACAATTGATTAAAAACTTGCATCTCAGAGAAGCCATCTACTATAATAATTTATAGACGAAAAATCAAATTACATTTTAATATCAGCGGTATAACAAAAAGCGTCGAGAAAAACACGTTAACATTCGATTGAAACAGTATAGAACAAATAGAAAATAAATGAATTGACATTCGATTGAAACAAGTGAATATCAATAATAGAAAATCAGTTTTGCTGAAATTTCAAGTTGAGTTTATATTTTCAGTTGGAAAAAATAAACAGAGTTTATTATTCCTTGAGATTTCCTATTATATCAATGTTTGTCTATGGAACTGTTGTGTGCTTGTCCTTATTGTTCATCGGCGCCAAATTTGTTTGTTTATTTGGATTGTACCCAAGCGCAAGTCCAAACCGAGGATTCTCATCAAGCGCTCTATTATCACGGTGAAATCGGTTTTTGCGGACGTCTTATTTATTTCGCGTGTCTTAAAACTATACAACAATAAGTTGGTCCTTTCGGTCCTTCTCATCGTTGGTCGTTCGCCTAACTTCCTACGAATCGATCAGCCACCTCCACCGACAGCCCACATACGCCTTGCAGGAGATAAATGATCCTGACTACAAAGGCTACGATTACTACGGCAATCTTAGATATATCGAACCGAGTAGAAGACTCACCTTCGTGACTCGAGGCTTTTTCACTTCTTGTAATACGCCCTCGCAACTTGTTTTTGACAGACAGTGCTATACAAACCCGTGTCATCATACACGTCATAATTTATCATTGTTTCATTCAAATTTATATCATTATTATGCCTGCGATTCATTTACATTTCCTTTTTTTTTTTTTTTTTTTTTTTTTCTTTCGTCTTCGAATCGACACGATAGTTTGGAGAACAATGCTTCAAATTAATTTAATAAATGTTTCAAATTTCCATCTACCTGTGTATGATATTATTACAATTTTGGAGAGTATCATTTCGCAATTGCGCAAATCGATAAACAATTAAGCACGTGCCTCAACAGTTTGATTTTAACAATATGAGTTAAATTAGCGAAAAAGTAACAAAACCTGAGGGTAAATTGAATATATTTGTGATCGAATTGGAGATAAAAAATAATGTAATTTCTTATCGCTGGATGGGTATCTGGTTGATCCAATTATGAATATTCAATAGCGTAGCAGCAGTATGATAGCCGAGGCCTATATAGTCGGAGAGGCTTAATTCATCAACCACTGGGAAAATGGGCTTATCTTTTGATTAACATTTTTTCACATTTTGATTCTGCACTGTTCACTTGAGAGTACACTGCGCGGAAGAGGTATACAAAAAGAAGGCGCTAAATTATAAATGAAAAGTGCCCTCACTTCGTCAAAGAAATTCAAACACTCATTTCCGTACTCGCGCTCCGGATTTAAATTAATATTCATAAATCATGATTACTCGTGAAAGGTTTAGAAATTCAGACGCTAAACCCGGAATGAGGTTTGCGCGCTCTGTGCGGCACTCGCCGTTTTTAATCCAGTAACTTGACTTTTCGTATATTTAACGTCCGTAAAATACACCTCTTCAATTTTTATAATAATGAAATATTTCATATGAGCTTAATTGCTGTTTTACACGAGAAACGAATATTCAACTTATTATATAAGTTGTTTTGCTTGAAAAATTGTACACCAGTGACAGTGCGCGGGACGACACATAGTAAACTTTTTCCACCCCCCGACCATATATAACAATACGCGCGACTGCAATGAGAGGAGAAAATATTTTTTCTGCCGAGCGACATGAAAGTTATTGATTGAAGTAAAAATTTCGTTAACGCCAACAGATGTTTTTCATCAATCAAATATAATACATTTACGCGGATCCATATTTTCATTGTTATTCTGGCACGCGAACGAACACGTCAGATTTTAAACAAAAATTGTGGAACATTCTTTTATTTGCATTATACTTTTCTTGACTTTTTATAAAAGGTTGAAATATTTTCTGATGCTTGCATTAAAGTGAAACTACATTTTTGTTACTTGAAATTAGTTTGACGAAATTGATTCGGCAAGATTTTGTTTCTTTTAAAACTTTTGATTAAATTGTCTTCAGCTCGTATAATACTTTGCAAATTTTGATTCCATCAGTTTCTCTTCACAAATTATATCCCGAATGCATCCGTTTCAATTAAGATATAAATAATCAGCAAAGAAATCATTTTTCATAAATTATTGATCATCAAAAGATTATAATTTTCTGTTACTTTAATTACACTTAATAACAAGTTAGCAGCCCGTTCCTCTACTTATCAATTTATAAAAAATTGTAGCAATAAAAGCGGGAGTTTTATGCTACTCAACTATAATAACATCTGACGGACATGAATTAACGTATAGCTCCACCTTGCATACATTTTTTCTGCATATATAATTTCCATCCGATTAAATTCTATTTTCAAGTAAATTAACACGATACTACTTGAAAAATTGCGCTTCATTGAACAATCATACGCACACAGCCATTACAAAGTAAAACCATTTTAATTAAATAAATCGTTGACAACATTTTAAATTGGGTTTAAATTGGGTTTCACTAATTGAACAAAAATCATTTGACCTTAGACTTTTATTTTTGTCATGCAAAAAACATTGTTTTTATACTTGTTTGCTTATTTTCTTATTATTATTTTTTTTTCAAAGCGGAACATAAAATAATAATGAAATAAAAAAACATGTGATTATTAACAATGATATCGCACGGTAATAAGACGCCTCGCAATCGGCTATATTAGCTTAATTCCGCACACGCGGGACGATTCGAAGATGAGGATAACCATGTTATCTTCGATATGAGGTCTGCGAAGCCCCCTGCGGGATTTAATCCAGTTATCTAGGCATCCCGTTACCGCGCCGGGCACTCCGGTTTCTTCGACCACGTGAAAATCCCATTAAGGAAACCGTTGCAGATAAGTTGGCACAATCGACAGTGCCTTACTATATTTGGATAAGCCATTATTGCCGCAAAACCAATCTCCGATTCGCGCGTGAATTTAAAAAACGAAGAAATGAATTTTTGCAGTCGAACAAACATCCCATGAGAACTTTCGTGTCTTTTGCGAACCCGAAAAACGAATGTTTTATTCAACATTTCGTTTACCTCTCATCGATTACAATTTAAACTTGTAGTTTTTATTGCTATAAAAAAAAGACGTTTGTAAGATCAAAAACTTATTTGAGGAAAAACTGTCGTTTGGGACGGACTAAAAGCATAATTACCCGAACAAAAGAAAATTTACCCGAGTTCACAATAAAAATTCTACGCTCTGCAGATGCGGCGGCATCAGTGTTCTAAATCGAACTGTTCTTTTATAATGACAAATGTACTGCATTAAATTTGACACGGCATAAATTTGTCCATTAAAGAAAGCGTACAGCAATCTGAAATCCGTTCAGAAACTCAACGACGATTTCGCAAAATCACAATTTATTATTTTAATTATCCATTATGTCGCAGCAATCATTTAAGAGCATATGTCGTATGTTTCAATTAGTCAAACTTAACTTTTTCTACGTTGGCTGTACCGAACACGATGAAATTTTATTTCACATCGATTCAACTACTTTTATTATTCTGCAATAAGAAAAAATAATGAACTTTCTCCCATTATCATTTGACTAGATATGAATCGATTAAAAACAGCACACCGCCGCCTAATCCACGATTCAGGTGGGACATATTGAACATTTATATGCCTGATCATATAACCGCTTGAATACAACATATAACTACACGAGAAGACTCTGTACCGTTAAATTAACAATTCAGAGATCATAAAGTCTGCATCGTAAACTCAAGCATGATGTGATTGAACAACGATGTTGATTAATTTATAAATTATTCAAAAAGTTCTTCCAAGTTATTACTCTTGCTTTCCATTCAAAATTCGTTAACGCGAGTGCGAATTAAAACTTTTGATCTCTGACTTGAATTTTTAAATTCAATTTAAAAAATTGCACATCAAAATCTCGTCTTGAGTGCAATGATTAATTTTCAACATTTTAGCATGACAATGAGAGTGACTAATTCTTGGGCTGTCCAAGACACACTCTGGCATATCAACCGATCGGCACGATCTGTATCATCAGCGAGAACCATTTATAATATCGTGCGCTGCCGCTAGATCTCGTTCTTTTATGACACTCATCGGTATTGAATCGTGACAATAAGTCAGGAGTTTACTAGCCATAAATATCAGACCGAGATTGGAGAGTGTTTTCTCTCACGCAAGCTTCGTACTGTCCGTATTCGTGATAGTCGCGCTTAATTAGATCAAAAGATGCGATAAAGTTAAAGGCATAGTTCAATATCTGACCGCGACGTTCAATATTGGCCTTTGTATATTTTTGTTGAGCATCAATACATTAATTGAGTTGATTACTTGAGTGCTTAAAAGGCTGAAACCCATAACGTCACTTAAGTGCGTTTCACAAATGGTCCCGTCAACTGATGCAAAAGTTATCGTTGTATTAAGATCAATATATACAACGCGATAAAAAAAAAAAAAAAAAAAAAAAAACAAGTCACGACCGACCAATCAAACACACACACACCGGATGTGTAGAAACGTTCCTAAAAAGTTCGTACAGTTTCCTTTTGTTCGGCTTTCAAGTTATGATAATTTATCCGATGTCGGCACCGCTTAATTGACGCGATTAATTCGCCGTGAGAAAATTCAAATTTTCGGTTCAGTTGATGATGAATAAAGATAAGCTATATATATAGCTTCAAACTTGGAAGAAAGAAAGAAGTCATTAATTGAAAAACAAAAAATTACAAGTTGAGCTATTTTGCAGATTGATCGCTCTAAAAAGGTTGGGAAAAAAGTGAAAAAATTAAAAAGCGCTCGAAATTTTCATCGATGAAGCAAAATTTCAACGATGAAAACTCATATTAGGCAAGATATATGAGATGCGTAATGGAAGGCGGAAAATTGCGTGGCGATGTATCAATCGAGTTTCTCTTCATATAACAATCGGAACGCTTAGCCATGCGCGTCACAAATGAGAAAAAGGGGTAGGGGGGGAGGGAAAAAGCTGTATATGCAAATCTGTGCTTCATAAACGTTCAATGGTGTCGACGGAAGTTCAACGTCGGCTCATTGTAAAAGTCCCGATTGCGTCGTGATAGTCGCTCAAAGTCGCTGCAATTTCCTCGTTAAGTCAAAGCCTACGCCTGCTGCGATAGAGATAAACGAAGTTGATGGCATTGCCTTGCACCGAACGAACGTTTAGCCAATTTAAGGCCAATCTGCATAGCCGCGTCTCTACTTCGCAGCCTGCGACTTCAAAATCTCTTCTTTACCTACGAAATCATCCTATTGGCGAATTTTCGAAGATTTCATTTACTTAAGACAATTTAAACCCTAAACTTGCGAGAATAATTAACTTACTCGCTAATATATAAAAAAAAAGGGCGACTAATTGATCGAGATTAAAATTCTTGATCTAACGTTATCCAGAGAAAAAAAGATTCAGTAGAAATTATAGAAAAAGCAGAAAATTTAATTAGCTGTTCCGCAAATTCTTCAACAAATCAAAATAAACATGAGCAGCACAGCAATTTTTAAATCAATAGAATTTAAATTACAGCAGGATAAATTTGTTTTATTTTTCTTTTGACTTTTTCCATTTTTCCGACTTATTTATTTTAGATTGTAGTTCAAAAAAATGTATAAATCTTTTCTTTCAGAATATTAAAAAAATTATTGCCGCTGTCAGAGCCTCTGTCTGAGCCGCTTTGCTAGAAGCAAGGCATGTAAATCACATCTGAATCATATGTGATTCACATGGGATTCCTGTGTGAATTCCATGGGATTTGCATATAATTTGCATGTGATTTACAGTTTATTTACATGTAAATTTTGAGTGATGTTCCTCTGTCACTATCAATATATTTCAATTGACAGCATAAAAACATATCAAATATCATTGATTGTGTTTACATAATCTTCATGATTTGGTATTTATTAATCTGTTAGTTTTTATTGTGTCGACAGAGAAAAACCCTTTTAGAATATTGTATATCAATTCAGATGTGATTTACAACATTCATGTAAATTCATATAATATAATCCACAGGAATAACACACATGAAAATGACATATGAATTTTCATGCTCACAGGTAATTTTTCAAATAAATGGTAAGTGAAAAAGCATGTACTACTTTTACAAATGTAATTTATATGATAAGCTAAAACTAAGTAAAAAATAGATAATTATGAGTAGCGATTAGTGACAACGATTTCGCGCAAAACGTTCTTGTACTATCACTTTTAATTTTCTATATAACCGACTTTCGATCATTAGTGAAATTTAAAAGATTGCATGCCAATCTATAAAATATAACTTTTTCAATTCTTGTTCAAGTGACAAGCTAGAATCAAGTTAAAAAAAAAGAAACTAATACTATATTATTTTTCTTGACGAAGACTGATGACCGTAAAATATCACGCGCGCCTACAACTGCGTTTATTTATCTATGACCAACTCTCAATCATGTTTTGGAGACATTCATAAGTTTACATAACTTAATCTTAGAATATATGGTTTTCAAATTGAGATCAGCGTTTAATATGATATCATTGCAAAACACAATATTTTATAAAACATTCATCTGGTCACTTTCCGAACGTTTAAAAATATTTTTCTATTACAATAGTTTATTACAAAAGTTTCAAAAAAATTGGAACATGTCTTTTTTAAACTTTAATATTTTCATCGTAATATGAGACTGGAGAAACCCTAAAATAAACTCTCCTTTTTTTCTTTTTTTTTTTCGATCAGTAATGTTTTTTCAATTCTTGGAAAAAAAGAGGTTTTCTGTTAATCAAACAAAAGTTTGAAATATATATACCAATGATTTTTTCATTACCAATTTTGCATAAATTAATTGAAAGTATTATAAAACCAGAAAATGTGACCCAGTATACCATGCAATATTTTTTTCATATAGTTTTCATCATAATTATACATTCAAAAACTAATTAAAAATTAAACTTGTACCTTTACTAAAGTGACTTGCTAACTTGCTGGACCAATCGATTACATTGGCACCCGCAAATTATCTCGAATTGGGTTTAATAATTTATTTCATAATATTATTCAACATTTAATAATAATTTTTAATTGATCAAATAGAGATATTGTTAAAACAATAACCTTTATCAACTTGCAATAATGTAAAAAAAATTGTTATAATATAATTTGTGATTGATTTTTGAATAATTCATTGTATTTCAATAAATTAATTTGTTTGTTTCCAAAATGTAAATGTAACTTTTTTTTATTCACTGTTTACGGTCACATTGACAGAGTTTGATTTATGCAATTCAATATTTTAGCTGAAAGACAAATTTAATATTCGATGCAGCAGGTCCGCCTGTTTTAAATGGCAAATCCGATTAATTAAAACCGCGCCCGCTCAGTCAATCAAATCCAAAAGAGATAATTTGTTTGTGCTTACAACAGCAGGCCAACAAAATTCGGTGAAAAATTGAACTGAATCACTGAATCGACTTGATTGTTTTGTTTGCGCTAAATGAGTGCTGAGCAATTAGACCAGTGCACAAAATCGCCTACACATTTTATGGCATCTGCGTGAAATGGCTGAACGAAGGAATGCACGCCGTGCGCGAACAAAAATTGTTAGAATCGAAAGTGCAAAGTATGCAACGGACATGTTGTATGAAGAGCATCATAATCGTCGATATACCGTTTGACGTATTTGAATAACCGAGGGCATTTCAATACATGACATCCATCTTATCTTTCTTGTTTACAAACGTTACTGTCTGCCTTCGAGCAATACGTCCAGCGATGGGTGTGACAGCAAATTCACGATCCAGCATGTCATCTCGAGTACAGCACGTGTTTGATATTTCAAATCTAACATTTCATTTTATCGCAGCGGGAAAAAAAAACCTTTGACAATTTTATCGAATGACCAACTTTTATTTTCGTTATTATATTTAATCGGTTGGCATTTGGAATAAAAAAAACCTTGCGTTATCTTTTTAGTTCAAACATATTTCGTTAGGAGGTAAAAGTTCTCCAGTTTTCTTTCTTTCTTATTGTTCGTAGATAAATCGTCTGTATTGATGCCGGTTTCGAAGCGCGAACCTCTATCACGTTGCGATAAATGGCGAGTTATGGTGATAAACTGAAATGGTTTAATGACTAAGTTATCATACGATAGCATAGGCTGGGTCTAACGATCTTACACTTTTATTTAAACTCTTGAACTTTTTTTTTTTTTTTTTTACCGCCGTCGTAATTTATAATGTTGACATAAAATATGGAAGTATTAGAAAAAGTTGACTCATCGATTATCACATATAGTTGTTTGATACAATTACCTGGGGATATAATGAGAGTGTGAATGCGATGTTTGCAAAAGTTGAATAACAATGACTCTTCAGTTGCAAAATAATAGCTGGAATTGATATACAAGCTAAAGGACACTTGAGAAACTAACTAAAACTTATATAATCCACGTACTTTAATAACCCTTCGAGGAAATGCACTTTGTGTGAGCGTATATTGACAATATTTTATGGCATATCACAATCCTATGAAAATACGCGAAAATGTGGAGACACGTGACATATCATAGCTTTGTAAACACTTAAAAATGCTCTCTAATTTTGTCTCTCTACCGGACTGAGAGTAAATTTGCGCAACATAACGACGACACGGCTCAACAAATATGACATACGTGTATATATATATATATATATATATATATATATATA
>JAAMPD010003227.1:0-10776 GCA_025266255.1 Trissolcus basalis
TTTTTTTCATAACCTGAAATTTGCAAAGAACATCTCTTGACATTGGCGCCGGCAGCTTACAGCGGTCATTCAATGAACTAAACAAATTAAATGGTAATAATCTCATAGAAAGTCACCGGTTGGCAAATGTTGAGTTTTCTCCCTCTCTTCTTCCTTGTATCAGCGACCTCTACAGTGCCAAGGATCCATTTAATTCAAATACACTTTATTTTTATATCGAGATTGTTTATTCGTTTCTTAGCAACTCTTATTGTTTACAAATAACAAACAAACAGTAGAAAACATAAACAAACAGTGTATCTTTTTGTTTATACTTTCCATTATCGTTTTCTTTGAATTCCAAGATTTCTTGAACGGTAAACGATAAAATATTTATAAGTAGTACTATACAATGTTCAAAAAAGAATTAAAACCTGCAAACATTCTTAATAATATTTCAAACAAATACTTACAGATATTAAGAAACAATCATCCTCTTATTTTCTTATCAATTATCATTTTTTTAAATTGAAACAAAACATACAACAAGAATGATTAAAAATGTATTTCAATTCTAATTGAGGGAAAGATTGAAATGAAATGTGTGTATAAAAAGTGGAATTGAGCAATTCAAATAACCTCTAAGATCCAATCGCCATCTATGTTTAGAACAAGACGCCCTCTAGCGTGGGAAGTGTCAATGTTGGTGGACCGTCGCTAACATCTATCCCTTCGAGGGTGGGTCTAGTCTGTTCTCGTGGGAGGGGTCGGCAGTGGTCGAGAAAAAAGGTGGCGAAGTTTTGCTGTTGGAAAAGAGTCGCGCAAGCACGATAATTGGGCAGTGCCGGGCTCGTCACATGTGTCGTTGGTGCCGATGAACGATCAGCACGCAGCGAGGACGCAGACCGTGTGTAAGCGCGCCTCACTTAAGCCTCACTCTGTGACTGCCAACCTAGCGAAAGCTTGTGTTCGTTTTGACAGTTGCGGGCGCCCGAGCAGCGCGTCCTGTGGATGATCCTCGGCAGGACGTGCGACCATCCTCGTTCCTCCGTTCCCCCCCGTTCCCTCCCCGGTCCCGGTACCCCGTTGCGTGCAGTTTAGTTTTACTCGTTCATGGCTGCTGCCGCTGCTGCTGCTCCGCTAAGTGGGGGAAAACAAGCCGTGTCAGCTTGAGAAAATACCAAACTTTTATGAAGGAATATGTCAAGCTTAAAAATCGGTAAGGCTCTAACATCGAGACTGAGAAACCGGACTGAAAAGCCGCCACTCCGATATTGCGCAAACCCAAGCCGATCACGGGATCCCGAATATCGATCTCGTCCAGATCTGTTTCATTTTTTTCATCATTTAGTTCCCTCGTAGCCACCACCGATCATCGATTTTCTGATCCCCCCTTTGTACATTTATTTTTGCTTTTTCTATTTTTAATTTCTCCCGCATTTCAAAACCGGTTTAGACATTTTCATTTGAGATGTAAATCATAACTGGAACACTCGGATGGAAGAAAAAAAAGGAAAGGACAAAGTATTTTGTTTGCGCAGTAATGGAACAAATGTGCGTCACTTTTCTATCTGGAGCCCCACGCGAAAACCCCTTCTTTTCCTCCCCGCCTTGGTTTTTTATTTCGTCTTTTTTGTATGGGCGATTATATTTGTTGCGTGGCCGCTGCAACAGCGAACTCTTTTTGCCTCTCCTCGGCACGCTCCGATTTTGGTAACGTTCGGATGCTCTTGTTTGGGTCTTTTTGCCGCGTCGTTGACGTTTGTTTACGGGAGACTCTGAGTGCCAGGCCAGGAGCGTTCGCTTTTCGGCATGTTCTGTTCGGTGTCAAAAACTAGAAACTGTAGGGTAGAACGTAGTTAATACATTTTTTATTTCTTTCTCAGTTGACATTAAATGTCAACTATTTTGATCCCATTATTTCTTATATTTTGTTTATTCATTATTTTCTGACAATTCAACTAAATAAACTGTTTTTTTTTTTTTACTTTTGGTACATGTTTGTTTATTTGATAAACATGTTTTTTTTAAGTTTGGTTATCTCGTTTTATGTCCAATTTTCTGTATAATTCCTTTTATGAAATTCATTAAATTTTGTACGAGCAATAAAAGTGTTTGACAATTTTGTTTAGTTTAAGTTGTAGAGCGATAGTTTTGTGGTGTTTTAAAGAGTTAGAGCTTCAAGAAGTTTCGAACGCGGCTAATGTCTCTTGATGGGTATAAAAAAGTTTCGAGTATCAGCTGAATCAATAAGGAAGTAAAATCGATCTTGACTTATTTATCGTTTTCTTTCACTTTGGTTGATTGATCGCTTTTCAAATTTTGGTTCTTGACAAGCTTCATTTTATTTTCATCAGGCAATTTTTGTTTGAAAGAAAGCGTCATTGGAAGTAAGTATTTTTACCTTTCAAAAATTCAAACTTCTTTTACATTTCGTACCATCGTTTTTAGAGTTTTTTATTTCTCTTAATATGGATGAGTTAATTTCAAATGTTTTAGCTGACATGTACAAGTAGAAAGTTGGCAATTCGTTGTGTAGATTATGACTAAACTGTTTAGACAGTTCTTTTTTGTTTTATTTTTCCAATTGATTACTCTCTGTAGGCGATACGGATGTATATAAGACATCCGTATCATTGTGTACTTTTCAACTATCAATCATTTGTTCTTAAATAATAACCTTAGCTGACACATATCGCTCTCACTTGGCCATTCGTTTGAAAACACATCCAATCAGTTGATTCATGCCTTAATCATGGTGACTATTATTGTCTATCAATTCATCCTCTAGACGCCAAACAGACAAGCTTTTAATTCACCCAATCTCATTCGTACACAGAAAAATTACAATATAAAATTTTGCAAAAAATATTATATGGGATTGTGTTTAATTTCAAAATATAAATACAATTTTCAAATTACACATAATCCAAATTGGTTCCAAAAAATCAAGCCAACCAGAAAAATATTATCAACAAATATGTAACTCAATTCTTTTGAAAATTAAAATTTGTGATTAATGAGTAAACGAATGTAAGAAGATAAAAATTTGATTAAAATGTCGTCATTAGCTTCAAGAAAAAAAGTTGTATTCTTTGAGATGGTATTAAATTTTTGACATTTGAGGGAAATTGAAAAAAATGGTAACAGGGATGTAAGATGGCGTTTGTGTCAGAATGAAACAGCTGTTTGCACAGCGGCTGCTCCTCTTGTGTAATTTACACCACTCGTTTAGAAGCCGGCGTGCTCCAAAGTCTATTGAGAGGAGCAGCGAAAGTGGTAGAGGGAGAGGGAGACAAAAAAAAAAAAAAACGTAAACGCTGCTTCAGTTGAATGCAAAACTTTGCGGTGGGCGTTTTGAAAATGTATGTTTTGATAAAGTCGTAATGTAACGCGCGCACAAAAGGCGGACGTCCGAATAAGCCGGAGACGTGCGATCGATTAGCAAAATCGACATTAATGAATTTCTATTCTCTCTGTAGTGTCAGTAATGCACTTGCTTGCTCGAACGACGGACCTTGAGTTGGACAGTCAAACAACGCGCGGACATTAAAACAAACAAAACAGAAAAAAGAAAATAAAGAAAAAAAAGTCTAAAGAATGAATGCCTGCTGCACCGACACACAAGCAGATTTAAGATTCGTACGTGAGTAGCAGACGCTCACGCACTGAACGAAAACTACATATCTCTGTTAAACGCACATGGCAGCCATGAAGCATGGTATGTTTTTCTTTCATTTTTTGAGTTTTTATGCCTTTTCGCTTTCGATGTACTTTTGATCAAAGAGATCAGCTAGAACCGATATTAACAATTTTACACCTGAATTTTGTTCACCCCAAAATTTAGAATCATAGTTTTCAAAGTTTGAATTCAATCAAAAGTAAAATATGTGAAATTTTTAGTTTAAACGATCTGACAGTAATACGTTTCTACTGATCTCTGTATAATTCATGCATTTATATTTGTAAGCCGAATATTTTTTGCATTGATATTCATTGTAGGACTCACAGGAGTATAAAATTTTTTTGATTCAATGTCAAGCATGCAAATACTCGAAATTAAAACAAAACACCTTTTAGGATTTAACTATAGAATCATCTGAGCTATATCAACAAATGTTCCAAAATATAACAGTTTTCGTCTGACATCGATTCATCAAATATTACCTTGAATACTACAATGGATACTTGAAATAACGGCAGGGCCAAGTGCCAAAATATGCCAGTCATATTTTAACATCTTTTTGTAATCCAATTTTTTACAAATTTGATATCAAAATTGACATTCAAAATTATCTTGTTTATTTCCTTCGATGTAAATTCAAAAGCATTATTTTTGTTGCTTTTTTTAGGATCATAGAAAAAATGTTCATTTACAAGAAATCATTTGAAAAAAGTGCTTCGAAAGACAGTTTTTGAAACAAGATTCAAACGACATTAGTAGGGAAGAAAAAAAATGAAAAAAGTAATAAAAAGATTGGCGTTTTCAGGCAAGACGAATCAAGACGACGTGTGCTACGTTGTCGCAAAGTACGACTACGCAGCACAGGGGGCTCAGGAGCTGGACCTCCGCAAGAACGAGCGGTACCTGCTGTTGGACGACTCGAAACATTGGTGGCGGGTACAGAGTTCTCGCGGCCAGGCGGGTTACGTGCCAAGCAACTACGTCAAAAAGGAGAAGCCCTCGCTGTTCGACAGCATCAAGAAGAAGGTCAAAAAAGGCTCCGGGTCCAAAACTTTGCCCTCCAGCAACTCGCCTTCGAGAGCAGTCGAGTCACCCATCATGGCCAGGCGACTACCCGCTGACCCCAGCGAAGCAATTGGCAGTGCTGTAGTCAAATACAATTATCAAGTAATTGATACAACTTTTATTGCAGTCATATTTTTCATATACAATTTCATATACAAAATTAATTTTTGGTTTGGTAAAATAATTTTAATCATTGACAAAATATTCATCTTAAGACAAAATCAATAGAAACAATATAAAAGACTGAAAGATTAAAAGGTAGAACGAAATGGTTTATGATGTAATAAGAAGACTGTTAAATTTGGATCAATGATTGTAGATGAGAAAAAAAGCATGAAGAGAAATAAGAATCGAGTCGAAAACTGAAACTGAATTTGAATTTTGCAGGCGCAACAAGCAGATGAATTATCATTAACGAAAGGCACAAGGATTTTAATTTTGGAAAAGAGCAACGATGGTTGGTGGCGAGGCCAAAGCGGCAGCCAGGCGGGCTGGTTTCCGTCGAATTACACGCAGGAGGAGGGCGATGCGGACGACACGGTGCACACGTACGCGATGGCAGAAAACGTCCTTGACATTGTTGTTGCTCTATACTCCTTCTCGTCCAACAATGACCAGGAGTTGTCCTTCGAGAAGGGCGACAGACTGGAAATCCTGGACCGTCCGCCGGCAGACCCGGAGTGGTACAAGGCGAGAAATGGACAGGGACAGATCGGACTTGTGCCACGCAACTACCTGCAGGAACTTAGCGAATATTTGACGCAGCCGTACCGCGATCGCGGGATGTCTGCCGGCGATGCCGGACCTGCTGAACCTGCGGAGCAGCGGCCTCATGATCCCGGCGATCGGCCACACCTCATTGGCAAACCCTGGTATTACGGAAGCATCACACGTTCCGAGTGCGATGCACTACTCAATCGACATGGCCATGACGGAGATTTTCTCATCCGAGATAGTGAGACTAATGTGAGTTTGGCTTTTTGATTTTCAACCTAACAGAAAAAATAGGAGACAAGAAACTATAAAAAAATAAATAGACGAGTGTATAGGATTTACATGTACACTTGGTACTGTTGGAAGTTACCGATATAGAGTTTAACTTAATTTTATATTTTATCGTGCATAATTACACTATATTGTCAATTCTACGCTTATTAATTATTCTAAAATATAATCGAGTAATTTTACACGAAATATATAAAATTAAATCTGTAGCTTCAATAACCAGGTTAGCTTTTTATATTTATTAATTTATTATATCGCATCAAAGATGGAAAATTGTCAGTTTGATGAAATGTAAAATGAATATCAAAAAATTGAATATAAAATATTAATATAATAAAAAATGTTTCAACATTTAATGCGATATAAATCAAAAATATAAAAAGCACTTACCAGGTTATTAAAGTTTCATTGATTCCGTGGTGAGTTGCAAGAACCAGGTGAGAATATATTATATATTCCATACTCTCAAACTGTTATTGCAATCCACCACAGGATGACTATTATCTTACCTGGTGATAAGAGTTAAAGTTTTGAAATCTTTGTTTACGTGCGAGAAAGAGACCCTCTAGCGACTAGTCTGTGACTCAAAGATTATAAGAGCATTCAACTATTATTACACACCAAATAGGTCAGACAGATTCAGTTCGTTTCTAAAACCGTTGATGAAATATAATTTCGCTATATTCGAAAGATAAGTTTTATTTTTGTACGTTTAGTAATAATTTTTCTTTATTCAAAATTCTTATCAAAGTCAAGGTTTTTTAAATATTCAGCTAAAAAACAGTTTTTATGTTAAGGAAAACGAACCAGTCATCTGCATTTTATCTTTTTATATATAGTTGAATTGAAACTATTGAGAATAACATTTTTGATTATAAATGTACATCTTTTATGATGATATAATAAAGTTTTCAATGAAGTTGTACTACATAATAAATAAATGTTTACCATTTCTGTTAAAATGCTGATCACTGGTATATTCCTATGACAGGTGCCTTATTGTGAATAACTTTAGCACAACAAAATTAATTGATTTGGTTCAATGATGATAATATTTGTACTCTTGATGAGACTTCGAACTATCAATTCATTATTCGATGTTTATTATTACGTTAAATATTTACTATGTAAATTGAATTCACAAACCAATTAGCATACTGAAATTGTAATTTAAATACTGAAGTCGTTTGATTTACAATTCAATTACAATTCAGAAACAATTTCTAATTTCTTTAAAAATGAGTTACTATAAATCAAAAGGTTTACTCTTCAATGGAAACAAGTTTCTTTGAAGTTATAGTTAGTAGTTACAAGGTATTTCGCCAGTCAAAGAAAATTATTGATCAATCGATCACACAAATGAATTTATTTCATTGAAGAAGATTGAAACGTGTTAAAAAATTGGACTAAATTAATTTTGAATTATATTCTTGGGTCCGACCGAAGCCAGTCCCGTTCTGGATAAAATTAACAAAGAATATGTTTCTTATATTACAAAGTAGTTCAGTGAAGGGTAGTTCTTTCTTATATATTTTAGTGTTTACTCACCTTGCGGGAAGACATCACAGAAGCGCCACCTGGCAGTCTTGATTTCACTTTCGTTTTGTTTAGGGGGAAATTTAAAAAAGTAGTTTTATTTCATTCATCAAATTTAAGTTACCAAATTGAAATGAATTATTTAAATCAGTTACTCACTATTTTAATTTTGTATTTAATTCAATTCAACTAATTCTTGTTTGTTTAAGGAAAGAAACAAAAATAAAAATTCCACGATAAGTCCGGGATTTTCATTTCCATATCACTTATGACGACACTATCAAAATTATACTTCAATCGCTTGAAAAAAATATTGACGCTCTACAAAATCACCGGCAAGAAATAATTTCCTCCCAATCAGCACAGACTTATGAAAGCCGATTCGCAATAATCGCTTCAACCTCAAAACCAAATCTAGATCAATGTCATGCAGCGACTTTTCACGCTTGAAAATTGTTCTCTGAATTTCAATCTAATTAAGTTCGACGTGGCAAAAATTGTCAACTAATCATCTCAATTTTTTCTAATTTTCATTTTCCTCTGGTACTAAATTGTTACAAACAACTTTATCGCTTGAACATTCAAAGCTCTAAAATAGATCAATTATCAATTCACAAAGTCCAATTGTTCAAACACAATTGCAATCTCTTCTTCTTTCGATATTATTTTCATTTCATTTCTCACTTCGTTGAATGGAGTTGACAACATGGATGGAGTCGCTCACATTTGCGCGCTCATAATTAAGCAGTGCTTATCAAAGCAGGAAGCATGTATATGAACTCGCACCAGTTTATGGGCAGTCATCCACCGATAAGATAAAAACGTGCGGCGTCAAACGTAACATACTAATCAAATACGTGCGGAGGCTGATGTGCTCATAAATTCAAGGGACAATTTTACTCTTCATCCTTACATTGTTCAAATGAAAATTTACTTAATATCTCAGATGGAAAATTTTTCCACGTCTTTTTTTTTACTTCGTCAATGAAAATTTGATCAATTATGAAAATTAAAAAAACTTACGATTGAAATTCAGAAAAAGGAAGTGAAATTCAGAAAAAAATAAGTAAGAAAAAAAAGAGGGAAACATATTAATGATGGATTGAAAACGACTGATTCATACAATCTTGCATGTCAATGAATTTGTTGATTCGTATAATCAGTCTTATACGATTAATAGCACTAAGATTGAATTTTAATTACACTTAATAAATGGGCATTATTCTGTGAGAATGGGAACAAGGAGGGGGCTTGTTTATGAATCAGCCATTCACGACTTGCTGCTTTTCATCAACTAAGTTTAACTCTTGTACGACCGATTCATAAATTAGAAATTTAGTTGAAATACATTAGAAAGCATCCACAAACTTGAAACTTGAAAATTGAAAATCTTGAACACGATTGATAGAATTTTTATTTGTTTGAATTTCAGATGGGAGATTATTCGGTATCTTTAAAAGCGCCAGGTCGCAACAAGCACTTCAGGGTACACGTGGAGGGCGCCCTGTACTGCATCGGTCAAAGGAAGTTCCACGCCCTGGATGAGTTGGTGGATCACTATCAGCGGGCGCCAATTTACACCAACAAGCAGGGCGAGAAACTGTACCTCGTGCGGCCCTTGCCCAAGAGCGCTCAGAGCAACGGTTGTTAGGCCAATCACTTATTTCCAATGTGAGAAACAAAGTTGAAGAAAAAAAAACAAAAGTATAAAAAAAAGAAATAAACTAATTCAAGTTTCCATTCTTTCTTTTTTTGAGAATTAAAGCAAAAGTGAAAACAAACTCTCATCCGAACGCTTTAACGTAATTTGAAATACACAACGCCTGCCTAGAATAATATCGATATCATCTCGTACATTTATACCATAATTAACATAATTGGTGATGCTCATATATTAGTGTTTTGTCATGACCTTTTTTTTATGGCCATTTTTGCAAACGATGGCGCAGCGCTCGTGTGTCGCTCCCCCGTCCAACGCTCGCGGCGCCGTCTGTAATATATTGAGAACGATCGCTTTACAAATTAACGCAATTGAGTCTATTTATTATTATATGCGAGAGAAAAAAAAAACAAATTTATATAGACGATTAAGCTCGATATAAATATTATTATTTATTCGTTAAGTTTATCAGAAACCCAGGATGAATTTACGATGATACACGTTCTAATGAGATTGTTCATCGACATTTTTTTTCTATCAGAAAATTTAAAGTAAGATGAAAAAAAATTCTAAAAAAATATAAAAAAAATTGGAATAAAAAAATTGAAATTCTTGTAACTAGGCAATAAGATTGTTTGACACTGTGTCTCTCTTTATCGACGTTTCATCTTCCGTTTGTTGTCTTTCCGCGTCATTGAATGTCGATTGTTTATCATCGTAAGTAACCCCCGCGAAACGTGTTTTCAATTAAGCGAAAGCTTCTTCCGATTGTATTAGGCATCACAAAGAAAAATAAGAAAAAACAATGCGAATACTAGTTGATACGCGCGTCCCTTCTGTCATATCGCATCACATCACGGGGCAGCATCGCGGCATTTCACGACGCATCATTTTGTACGAATCCAAATGTTTTTCTACGCCACAACTCTCTCTCTTACTTCATCTCAATTGATATCTCGATAATAAAAAAGACTGAAGACTTTTCTACGGCGTCGTCGGTATCGAATGAGTGCGTTTTTTAAACTGAACCTAACAATACAAAATGCGATGCGAATTTTTGATAAGAAAGACATTTGTTGCATGCGACCGAGTGCGTAATGTTTGGATTTAAATGCGCGATGACATTAATTATTTTGTTAGTTGATGCATTGTATGGGTATGTAGAGATGTAGAGGAATGCCGATAGCTTTTTGATGAGAATTGATTTGTATCATGCGAATGTAGATAAACAACCATGGCGACCCCATCATTTTTCTTACGGGAGCAGATATTCGTCCGCTTGGATTTGTTGTGCGAAACTTTCGTTTCAACGGGATTTTTGTCGCTTTTGGACAGTTTAATGAAATTCAATATTTTTACGATTTTTATACATTTCTATTGAAACGACAAGATTCGAATATTCAGGCTCAACGTTTTTTACATAAGCATAAAACTCACTTTTTAATAAGCTTGTTTGTTCAATCGTAAACTTATGACAGCCCAGTAATTAGCTGGTAACTTTATCGAAACATAGAATCTCAGTAAAATAAAATAAATAAAGGTCATTTATATCATCATGAAGGTTAATTAAACGAAATACGTAAACATTGAAAGAAAGCAATCAATCGAAGCACATTGTGAAGCAGAAACATTCTTAATGAAGTATTGATTAAGTCAATCAATTCTACCAAAAAGCTAAATTTAACTTGAATGAGAAAAAAAACATTTTTACTGAAAATAACAAGAAATCATTAGTTAAATCCAAAATGGGACTAACTTTTGTACCGCCAAACAACTTGATTGTACGTAAAGTCAAATTAAAGTTGTATCAATACCAAAAAAAAAAAAAGAAAAAAAAAACATTTAC
>JAAMPD010003228.1:0-10775 GCA_025266255.1 Trissolcus basalis
ATATTATTAATTTTATATTTAAAATTTAATAAATCTTATATAAATAAATATATATTTTATATTAAGTTTATATAAAGGTTTATATTTTCGTCCGTGAGGGTTACCAATTTGAAACGAGCGTAACAATTCGGGAAATCGAATTCGACAACCCAATAAAACCATACGAGCGTGATGATACGACTTTGCCATACGTCATTAAATAATTAACTCTCGGATGAAAAATAAAAAGCACTTTTCACGCTGCGTTTGAATGTATCGCGTCGTTATTTAAACGGCCAACGCAAATACGACCCGTTTTCATTTCTTTTTCAATCCCTGTTAGTCGTCAAACAAATTTAACGATTGTAAACTTTTAATTTTAAAAATGGCTTGCACTTTGAATCCCACACAGTGGTGCTGTTTGTTATGCATCGTCCAGTGTGTCGCTGGTCTTCCACTACTGACACTCTTCCTAAATAAGCACTTTAAAAGTGAAGTGGCTGGTTGTGAGAAACAGAAAAAATGATGAAGAAACGTTTCTGAAAAACAGTACTCAATGAAACTAAGGCGAAATAATAAATGAAATCGTGGTATTCAATACGGAATCGTGGGTGGATAGCAATTTTTTTTTCAGACTCACACTTTTTCATTGCCTCAGAGAACTTGTTTTTCTCTGCGATATATATGGAACAAAGCGAAAATGGCTCTAATTAATAATCTAACATGAAATTATTCTTCATACAAAAATGAAAATAACATTTTAATATAAAAAAAAGGAATCTTATCTCCACGAAAATTTGAATTTTAAAATGAGGAAAAAAAAAGCGCGAGAATCAATCTCGACGGTGAACAAGTCTCACGAATTTCCATAATCAGTCACTTTTTTCGTGACACGTTAATTTCGCCGCCCGATCTCATATCACAAAAGTGACGCAATCGCCGTGGCTCCTTAGATCCCATCGACGACATCACCGAATGCAAAGAAGCAATTGCGTTTGCGCAATTGCGCGGGTTTAATTCAGTTGGGCTCACGCGCTTATATATCTTCGGAGTCTTTATAGACGTAGACGTGTGGCGAGAGCTAGCTGTCTAGATAAAACTTAATCGACTTCCGCGTCGACTCAAAAGGCCCTTTGCAAAATAAGCCGCCGGCTCGGCTGCTTCCTCTTACACGCGCCCTGATAACGCGACTGAATGAAAAAAATTGATTAAAAAATTGATTTCAAAAAGCTCATTTCACAAGCGTCTGCCAATTTTGATACTTTCGCCAATGATAATAACTGACAATCAAAAATTTAGATTCGATCAACGGCATATTCGAAACTGCAGCATCCCCTTAATTGAAAAATAATAATTTCATGAACTCATTTCAGTTCAACATTTTATTCACTTTTCATTTAGATCTGTTTATTTTATTATTTAAAATTGTTAACGATTAAAATTCGTTTAACAAATTTCGTAAACTTATTACAGTTCAATTATAGAGTTTGAGTTGGAAATGATGTTAATTAGTTTTTATTTAGATTTGTTTATTTTATATAGATAATTTATATTATCTAGAATTAAAATTTATGAAAGTTACTTAATCTCGATTGAGACTTTAAAAAAGTGGAATTGTTCGGACGTGACTTAAGAAAAGGGGGGTTTCAAAACACCAGTGATGAATTATATTCTTAGCAAAAAATAATTCACTGATTGCGATAATAACGTGTGATATCAAAAAAAGGAGCAAAAGCGTTGCACAACAAACCGTTGAGTTAAGTAAACTGTGGAATCAATCACGAAGTGGAAACCCCCCTTTGGCACACATCATGTTTTCGAAGGCGCGGCGATATTGGAATGAAGAAATTTATAATGTTAGACGTATCGCGCTCAATACACAGTTCGATTTCGAGGAAGCCCTGCCTGGATCGGAAATGAGATAGCTGCTTTCTTGACGTTACGTCTGCACGACGTAATTCAATATTCCAGTCGGGTGTCATATTGACGAAATTATACTATCCACAGGAGCAAACTGATTATTGCGTTGACCCAACATGAGCCGGGTGTTTTGCACGATGGTCGAATTTTTGTAACTCGATACACACGCAAACGGTGATTGATCGCAAAAGTGCCACAAAAATATTCTATGTCAAAAGAGTCAAATCAAAAATCTTTTTTTTTTTCTTTAAAATAAAAATAATAGTAGCAAATATTGTTTCGCTTTATTAATGTAGTTCTTGTTATCTTCCATTAGATCTCCAAGCAAACAAAAAAAGCATAAAAAACTTCCACCTTTGAATTTTTTTCTACTTTACACTTTAACCTTTTAAGTACGAACGTTGCAATATCACAACATTTTTTATTAAAACTGTAACATTCACCGTACAGTATCGTTGCTGAAAAAAAAAAAAAAACAACAACAGTTCGCATGTACCAAGTTAGTTAATTTTATAAATAGATAAAGAGACTTCATCGATTTTGAATCAATAAATCTGTTTTCGTTTAAAAAGATGGAAAAGGAGAAATTTTATAAAAAATTTTGCGGTTTATTATTTTTTACACATTAAATTATATATTTATATTGAACGAACTGAACCCTTTATGAAACAGATTTTTTAAAGTTAAATGACAAAAGTGAAATTTAATCATCAATTTATATCTTTTTTTGCGCTGCATTATTTAGTAGTCTCTATTGTCTGTTATTGATGTCGGTATCATATTTCGGCGCTTTTGATAAGCTTTAAAAAAGATTATTAATATTTGCGATTTATATCAGTCCACAGAATTTAAGTGAAATAATTTCTTCGAAATCATACTTTATTCTTTAAATCTCTTCATTTCAATGTGAAAAACTTGAAAATTAACTTTATATACCAAAAAAGCTTCCTCGTTCAAAATTAGTTTGTTAAAAAGTCAATTTCAAAGTGAAAGTTGAAACAATGTGTAGTTGAAAATGTTTTTAATTTCAACTGTAATCGATTTTCGAATGAAAAAAGTTTTAAAAAATTAAAAACAAAAAGTATTTTTCATTAGCCACTGACATATCATTGCTATTGCACTCGAGTTGAAAACGTGTTAAACGCACATTCAACACTTGAATATCGCGCGATAAGCCGAAGCTCGCACATGGCTGTCTTAATAGCTGTCGAGACAGCCGAAACTATGCTCTTAATTAACACGTCAGTCGGGACGCGAACGTGCTCTCGCGCGGCCGGCTGATTATTCGCGCCCCGAGTGTCTATATTTGTATCGTCTCGCTTTTCACCGTGATCGTCTCATTATTTACTTGCTCTATCAAATGTACTGGAATTTTTTGTTTTCACTGCACAATCGTACGACATTTTTGACTTTGAAGGACGGATAAACTTTTCCACTGTATCATGTCCGAATCAATTTTGATATTCTCTACTGGATTCCTCAATGATATCCTGCAAACTATTTCGTACCACTCGTTTTCACTTGCAAAACGTGTTACGAACTTGTGCAAACCGCTTTAATTGTCCGTCCAATGTCAATTAGAAGCTCGTTCGTCCGTCAACTATAATTACCCCCATTCTTTCCGTACAACAAAACTCACATCAATTTCCAGATACTGTCGTTCCAGAACGCCTTTTTAGCTCAGGAATGATTTGGCCCAGTTTCAAAATTCGTCCTAAAAATTAGAGATGAATAAAGTGTATTTTATTTGAATTTTCAATTTTTGAAAATAATGAAAATGATGATGAAATCATGAGGAAAAGAAAACAAAAAATAAGAGCGAGAGGAGAATTGCAGAAAGAGACAATGGAGACGCAAAATGCATGATGATGGAGTATAAAAGGACATTGTGAGGATATCAAAAAAAAAGCGAAAGGATGTAAATTGACAAAAAAACAGAAACACGCACATTCGCGTAAAAATCTGAGCGCGAGTGAAATAACTTATTGTTCCTGCTGACTGTAAGAAAACTTTTAGAGGCACTTGATGCGATTGCAAGTGCTGCGACGTTTAGCTTTAGGGTGGCGCAGACAAGACGCGGGCCGGAGAAAGAGCGCTACAAGAAGCAATTTAAATTCAACACAATGTGATTTTGTTTGCACGCGAGCATGCGTAGGATTCTGCGTTCGGTCCATGCTCGCGATCCGTGTTGCTATGCTCTATTCATATGAAAAAAAGAAACAAAATAGAATGTTCCCGAAAAGCTGCTGAAATATCATCTAAATACATTTTTCGCATAAAAATCCTTCTTAGATGAAAAATAACTTACTTTTGAAACAACAACCTTTCAAATAAGATTATCTTTTGTTTAGTTATTATTATTCTTTTATAATTTATATGATGAATTCAATTTTATAATTTTCATACTTTTTAAAATCATTTGATTGGCATTTGTATAAAAGTTTTTCAATCTTTTTTTTTTTTGTTAATGAATCAGAAAAAATTTTTGATTGACGTTTAAAAAACCTTGATGTAAAGTTATCATTTCGTGTACGATATATGCGTGACAGTTAAAAAAGTCATGAGGGATTTGGCATTAAGAGCTTATACACAATTTTATAATGACAGAGTTTACAAAGCGCGAATTCGTATTTCTTCGATAAATTGTCCGCAATGAATCCTACCGCGGCAAAGTAATTGTGCGAAGGTCAATGGTTTTCATAACGATTGTATGATGAAAGTCATATTTTTAGAAACTTTATTTCCCAACGATCCTCCAAGTTAATCAAACTGCTAATAAAATGAAACTAACTTAATTAATTCATTGCCTTCTTCCCATCGTTCTATTAAAACTTTCCGATCGAAAATATATAAAAGATCCATCAAACAGAATTCGATCAAATTTTCATATAAAAACAAATGATTTTTCAGTTAAGATAAGAAAAACTAAAATAAACGGGGTCGCGCGAGAAACAAAAGTGACACAAAATGAAATCGTTTTCCAGCAAAAGTGATTATCGAGGTGTATTGCGCGGAGAAAATTGAGCCCATAAGCGGATAATTAAACCGCCTGCGACCACAATCCCGCGGAATTTGCATCACAATTTGACGTTCAACATTATTATTAGGCACAAGCGGTACTTTTTTCTCTCAGTTGGCTGCGGCAAGTGGTTGTGTCGACCGTTGATTAAACGCCAATGTGACTTTTTTTATCCGTTCGCGACAGTAGCATTCTCTTTATATTCTCACGTCAAGCGACTTCTAGGAATCGACTGCAATGCGACTATTTTCACTTTCACACGATTTCTATCTTATATGGCCATAGCGTAATTCAAACTAGAGGGCGTTGTGTCCGGAAATCCTTTGCAAAAACGAAGACAAGTGATTACTGAGAGTGAACAAATTTGCGCAAAGCTATTGAAATCATTGGCATCCTTTTCTCTTTACCTTGTTTGGAATTAAAAAAAAAATGTAAACTTCAAATTCGCATCTAACAAGCCAAATTCAATAAAAAATAATGCTAACATAAAAACATACAGCTTTTTGAAAAATACATCATTTTTCAAATACAGATGATCATTTTATTTCTCAAAGACTTTTTCTCTTCAATGAAAAGGGAAATCAAATTTCAAGTTTGACATTGGGAGTAAAAAAAGTAGTAAAGAAAGAGAAAAGTAACGATCGCGATAAGTAGAACACAGAAGAATGAAGAGACGTGCGGGAAAGAGCTTTTTGTATTTTCGTGTCACTGGTTTTCGCGGTCTGCGACAAAAATTGGGGTCTCTGTTGGGATATGTGGGCTCGCACGAATTTTGAAATCACACGCGCGCCCGCCGCTGAAAGCTCCTATGCACCTTGCCATTAACACTCGGTTACTAGAGATATCTATTTTTGCGCAGGATGCGGTCGATACTATACATAGATACGATCCAATTACGCCAGCATACGATGCGCTTGCCGCGTGATTGCATCAACAACATTTTACTCGCCAAGCTTTCACGTACCGATCAACAATTGCTTTTTCGCCTTTATTTTCCACTCCTATTTCAACTTTTTGCCCTTTTTCATTTCATCGACAAATTTACAATTCGCAATTTTCGTTCAAACTTTAATTTTAAAACAAAAACCAAAATCTCACGCAGTGAACAATTCCAGCAACCTATAATTCGTAAAAAAAAACATTGAAACAAATTGCAAAATATTTATACAAATTTAAACTTGTTATTTTTATTTTTTATTTTTTTCAATGCGGTGACTTGAAATAATATTGAATAAACAATTCCAATGATGAATAAGTTGTTTGCATGTCGGTGCTGTCATTAAAATTTCTGCAAAAAAAATGATGTACAAAATTATAATTTCAAATGAAAGATGGAGGAGTATAAGTCGATCAGTGCATTAAAAAGCGCTCGCTCGTCTAATATTTTACATCTGCGATTCGCAACCCGCGACTTGTCATACGAGCCATACGTGGATTCTTCGTGTTCGTGACTGCCATACCTATCATCTCAAACTGCTTGCTGCTCTTCCGCGAACGAACAGCCAAGAGACATCGACCGCGAGAACAGAAAAAGTGTATAACCGCGGACAAAGACGGAGATACAATCAAAGCGAAGTCAATTTGGTCGGTGCAACGCCCGCTCTCCGATTCTCCGTCCCACGCGATGCGCAAACAAACGAATCGTAAATTCCGAAATCGCGTGAAATTTACACTTGTCTTGTCATTTTACTGTCGCCCATAATATCATTCAACTTTTTATTATTCGTCCCAGCATTTGCTCATCTTATTCATTCAAACCTTGTTGATTCTATTTATTCAAAAAAAATTTTATGAAGTCAAAAACAAAAAAGAAAAAAATAACGAAACAAATGGACGAATTCATAAATCAGTTATAATGGTAGTAGACAATACATGAAAGGAATGTACGAAACGGACATTTGACATAATCTCCGGCAATAATCACTGAAAAAAGATGCCATTGGACGAAAAATGAGGCCTTATTAAATTTACATAGATATGCTGACCTATTTTTGTTTACCGCCACTGTATACTTCGATTTGAATTGTAAATCCACCTCTTATCCTGATGAACGGATCCTTAAAAGAGTGTCCTTTTAACATATTCATACAGGTAATTAAATACCAAACTGAACTGACTTTTGATACAGTAATGAAAGAGAAAAAACAACAACAAACAGAAATATATAGAAAATGAAATTTGTCTGCGAGAAAAAGATAACAGCAGTACATTGAAAATGAACTCGTACTTGTCAAATTGATCCAAAATGAAATGACAGAAAGCAATACATTTTTCATTTCCACATCAACTGGGATGGCCTGATTTCAGTTTATGATTTCGAATCACGATTCTCTCTTTCTGCGAACAATTTACGAAACTCGGCGATAAACCAGCGAGCCAATTTCCTAGCCAAACAACACAATCTTCATAGAGCGAATGAGAAAAAAAATCAACATTGACAGCTTTTATTCGAGAGCGAAATTGTTTCTTGGATGCGCGACGGCAAACAATCGGCCATTGATTGGAGAGCCGCGAAGACGCCGGGGGTTAATTAACGTTAGACCCACTTGAGCCAGACGGACTCTCCTTTAAGTAGAGCGACTCAGCAAGGAGTCACCATGCACGTTCCACTAAGTGCATGTAGATGTAGTGCTCGAGAGGTATTTAATAATAAACGAGAGCTCAGTAACATGATATGATTTGTTCTAAACCGCTGGCTTGAAAATATCGCGTTGGCGTGAACAAATAAATGGATGAATGAATGGAAAAAGCGTGACCTTCGGCGGCGCCATCTAGGATATGCAAACGCAGCCAATTTCAAACCAGTTTTTTTAGCAACAAAATTATACATTTTTTAATCATTATAATTTCAGTCAATTTCATTTGGATGAAAATTAACTTTGACTACTGAAAGTTTAACCCTTTTAGTCACGCTTCCAGTCAAAGCTATTTTTTTTTCTTAACATTTTTTCATTCCTTCGAAAAACATTTGTTACAAACATATTTTTAATTGGATTATACATTTTGGAGGCTCCACAAGTGCTACATATGAAATTTGTGACATTCAGAATGAAAATTACATTGATAAAAATCCTTTGAACAAAATAATAAATAAAAATGCATTTTAATTTTGGAATGTTTTTAAATATTTTGTGTTAAGTGATTTGTCAAAATTATCGTTTAACAGTAGAAGAACAGACAAATGATATTGAAAAAAGAAAGGATGGTAATTAAGAATAAAGAATAGGTAATTTTGACCAACGCACAATAATTCATGTAAAAATGAAAATAAAACGTACTGATTTATGCCATTTTTGAGTACTTAACATTACGTGAACAATTTTTTTTCTAACAGTCACGTTAATAATTGTTCGTGAAAAAAAGACAATTGCATATTATCTTTGATAAGCAGTCAGGTGCAGCATCTTTTGGTGAAACATTTTCAGAACAAAAATGATTGGCAATCAAATTTATTTCAAAATAACGAAAATACCCCGTTCGTCATTCTGTGGTTGAATCTGACGAGACTCAACTGAAGTCTAAAAAATAAAAAATGAATATATTCTTGGTTAGAAAAATTCAAATATAGTCGTTTTAAAATGTATAATGTAACATGACGACAGAGTTATGGAAAATGTTTCATCTTGATAATCTATAAATCAAATTATGAGTACTTATATAAGTCATTTCAAGAGCATTTACTGGCGAATGAATTCGAGGCTGCGGCGATCCCTCTCCTTGTGTGGCTTCCGGGTGCGTCACACCCGGCCTCCGACGAGTACGTCAACTCGTCGAAAGCTCCGGCTGTCGACACTAGATTATCATGATCACCAATTACCCCCGTCGTTCCTCGCGATTTTGATCCGATCGGCACGACCGGGTGTCTTAACGTCTCATTAGCGGCTACATTATATTCGCACAAACAATTTGCCTGTTGTAATTTGTTTAAGTCAGTGAAATCACCGTGCTGCTTCTGTTTGCTCGCAACGATTACGTAAAGCCTATCTTAAACACGCGCTAATTGGCTGACGTCAACTCCGTTTGTCAATTTTTGTTTACAAACACGGACCTCGTTATTTGCACTTGTCAGGCGTAATTGATTCTTCCCAGTGGCCTTTTAACCCCTTTCCTATCACTTGTTATCACTTTATAAATGTTTCTCAACCAGCACAATATTTTGTTTTGTCTGATGAAAATTGTTTCTTGCGAAATGAAAACATTTAGCTCCCATCCAGTGGAAAATTTTTTACACTGCAAGGAAAAATTAAAAATAACAAATCCAAAAAGTAAAATCAATTTTGAATTTATTCAGGTCGAATAATCGAAGTATTATTTTTTTTTTATTAAAAACTCTTACCTTTGAGTTTTCTAACACATAATTTTAATACTTTGATTAAAAAATTTGAACTTATTTTGCAAACGATTTACTTACGCAATTGCTTTTAAATTCGACTGACCCAAATTTAAATTGACTTAAGTCAATCTGAATCAGAAGTTACAAATAAAGACATGAACGTTTCATTTGCATTGAAGTACGCACTTCAGTCACGTCAAAAGAAAAAGCCGTGACTCTGCAGCCGTTATTAAATAAAAAAAATCAAGGCCGTGCCTCGCGCTCGTGGCTTATAATCTGTTATCGAGAGCGAGTGCTCATCTTTTTTGGTTTGCGGAGTTGTCGTCACGCTCGCCTCTGTCGTCAGATCTTTGTTTCTTTATTTATCAACCGAAACCACCTCTTCCGCGCGAACGAAAAAAAAATCTCCAATTAGAGTGTAATTACATTTATTAGCCGTACAAAATTTCAACTTCTCATCAGATATGTCAGCGGAATGTTCTCACTACAGGTGGCATTAAGAGTGAGATCATGAAAAGAAAAATCAAATGAGAAGTAGCGATTCGTCAATCAGCGATTAATTAGCTCGACGGAAGCGCCCATTGTGTACGACAGACGGATATATACAATTTAGAAAATCGGCTCTGGTTATGCTGCGAGCCGCTTTCACCGGCTTTTTCCTCTCCGGTTGTATAATCGTTATATTTCTGCACGAAATCGTGACTTTTGTTTGGAGTTCTATTTATATACGCGAGCTCATCAAACCGCTCGTCTTGAAAATTATTTACTGTCAATTTCTATGGCTGTCCAATTATGATCACGCACGAAAGCGCCTTGCGCGAGAGTCCTTTTCTTATTTTAATAACAACAGCCAAACGAAACGCTATGATTTCATGTCATTAACATAATTATAATTGATGCGCGTTGTTGTTCCCCATCGATCGGATACGGTGATTCTTGAATCCCATCGAGATTCATTATGAAATTATACCCATTTCATTAATGCAATGTGTGCAAAAAAGATTGTACGCCAATTTTCTGTTACTTTTGTTGCTTCAATGGAAAATAAAAATATCATTTTTCCTGTCACGATAAAATTCGTTGATTTTATTTGAAAGTAACTGAAAATAATTATTTTCTTTTTGTTCCAGGGGTGTTGGAAATGGCGGCTACCGAGAGCACGATTCGTTTCAGTGGCCACACTTTGGATAAGGCAACAAAAGCCAAGGTAAATAGAGCTTCAATTAACTTTTCCCCATCCCCGACCGTATTATGTAAATTCAATTTTTAATTAAAGCCCACGGTCATGAAATCAATTTGTTAACTTAAACGAGTCGAAAATGCAACGTTTCATTTTATTAATCCAGAATGAAAAAAAAAATCCAATACAGCTTGAAAATGAGTCACCCAAATGATGGTAATGGAAAAAATGTAAATTCTTTTTTTTTTTTTAGTTAATAATATATCGAAAATAAGCAACTTAAGTCGAGGATGAGTAGTTTAAAAATACATAGAAAAATAGGTGGTGATAGAAATAGGTAATAG
>JAAMPD010003229.1:0-10773 GCA_025266255.1 Trissolcus basalis
AATACTACGAAACTACGCTGCGCTGAATATTAAATAGTCTTTCTTTTTTTCTCTCTCAGTTTTCNCTTTTTTCAACTGTCAAAAAATTTAAATGAATTTTTGAAATTTTAATTTGCAACTGTTTGAAATTTAAAAATCGATGGATGAAATGTTGCATCTCGGCGAGCAATTATAATGAGCTCCAGCATTTTGTAGTGCTCAAATGTCCGATCCTTGTCTCGAGCACAGAACCAACGTGTGAAAATTGAACCCGATAATTTAATTAGAGAGTCGCTATTTCATATATTTGAACATATCGTGCTTAAATATGTCAAGCGCTGTTTACGTTGTGTGTCACAATGCCAATATATATTCGGGAATTTGCATCTATATAGAATAAATAAATAAAATGATCGTCTGCGCCAATTTAATTTAAGTTTCGATACCACTTTCGAAAGTTTATCTGTTTGTGTTCATAAAACAAAATATTCGCATCGATTAGGTTCATCAAAATTCCTCGATAGCTATATAAAGTAATCTATTTTATTATTGACTGTTTGCAAGTATGACAATAAATGTCATAATGTAAGACAAATTTCATACAAATTTGATATTTCTATTATATTATATTATATATAAATATAATATTTATATTTTTTATTCGTATAGGATTGATTTGAAAATCTACTCAAAACACTCTCCTATTATAAAGAACTTCTCCTAACTGAAGAACAACCTTTTTATTTTTCGCTGAATTGTTTTTTTGAATCCAAAATAATTAGTGTGAAACCTTGTGATGCAATAATGTCGTCGCATGGTTTGTTGGGTAGATTAAATTCGATTAAACATATTATAACATTCGAATAAATATATTTTATCTGATGATGAAGTTACAGCCGTTAAAGTTAACGACGACTAAATCGAAGCACTAATCGAAAGCAACGTAGGTAATACGACTCGAGCAATTACGCAGACACTGCACATGTCCAACCGCACCGTGGCTTTGCATTTCGAGAAGCTCGGTTACGTGAATCGCTTCGGTGACACACCATTTGAATAAAAAAGTTTTTCCAGTTGTGTATTTAATGTAACACAATTTTTAAATTCCACTGAACTGTCGCTAAACACTCGTTCGCACAGCAGTTATCAATTACATTCACAAACTTTACACAAATTGTTCATCACGATTGAAAACGTAGCGACCCAATCTAATTTTAAATTTTTTCAAGTGAAAAATTGAAATCTTGGTTGTTTTGATTCGGTTTATATTCTAAATCGTATTTTTTTTTACATATGTATCTTACAGCGCCAGCTTTCTTGTAAAACGAAAATATTAAAACCGAATTTTTTTTCATATTTTATGTTAAAAGTCATCTTGAAAAAGAAATATAAAAATAATTTTAATTGTTCAAAATATATTTGTATGAAGAGAATAAAAATATTTTAAATCATTTTTGATAGTCTAGTTGATTTAAAACAATGTTTTTGGTTTTTAATTCGGGCTTATAAAATTTAAAAACAAAATTAAAATCATTTTTTATGAGTGATTATTATGTAAAAACATTAAACTCAAAAATGTTCTTCAACCAGGATCTGATCGTGGGTAACCGACATTATTTCGAAGTTGATCTGACTGTTAACTCGTCAAAGGGTTTGAATCTCTCGAGCCAGTATTATAACTAGAGACGTCAATGAGCTCTGCTCAAGGCTGCTTGAACCTTTAACATCACAGAGCTTGATCTATACAAAGTTCGATTATTTGAAACATTTTAAGCAAATTCAAATCAGCTTTTACACAAAACTTTTCACGTTTCAAATTCGCACTACCAATCTCAAACTCATAAATGCATAAATCTTTTAAAAATAAAACTTTTTTAATTTTGTTCCAATCCAATTCTTTTGTTTCATACGTAAAATTATTATTCTTGCAGCGAAAGCAAAAAAAATCAATTTGAACTGAAAACAATAATGTTTACAAAGTAATGTAATGTTTAATTAAAAGAACGGCCAACAGATTTTAATTTCACTAACATTGTTCTGTGAAAAATATATACTGACATTGATTCGAAACTTTTTACATTGATTCAATGCAAACAAATTTAAATTTATAACAAAATTTGAATTTCAAATTCGCATTGGAACAATGCGAAAAAAAGTTGGTTAAAATATTCATTTTTGTGAGTGTATAGTTCAGAGTGGACACATTCGATGTTTGCAGGTAAACTGACAATATCGTAGATTATTCATAGATGTCCCTAGGATATTGAGGTGATTGTAATACAATATCTCACGGGCGTTCGTACAATACGTTGGGTTTATAGCATACCATGCAATTATAATGGACGCTTATTTTCATTATACATAATTATCCCTGGAATGACACACCCGAGCGAAATCATCATCGTGAATAAACAATTTTTTCTCCAGTCGCCACAATCTGCATGCTTTTGTCTAATCCGAAAAATTTACAATTAGCATAATCAACGATGCTTCAACGGCATGTTTGTTCAAATAAATAATTCCACAATTCAAATTTATACGCTTATCTTTTTAACGTTTCTGAAATAATACTTTACGACAATTAGTCACATCTGGGTAGTTTTAATTACAGTTTTGCCACTAACGAAGCTCAACTTGGCATGTGCATAATTTCATATTACCATAAACATTTGAAAGACAAGTCATAAAAGGTCACTTGAAGATTCATTGTTGGCGTTGACGACCGTCCGGTATCTATTCTATGTCATTAAACAATGGATTTCGTTTGAGCTACGAAAATTTCGGCACTAGTAAATAATATGTGTATAATTGTGTGGCGAAAGATTCGATCGTTCAAGAGTAGGCTGCCGAGTTTAATTCTGTTTATCCTAACTCGAGAGGCTTCGTATAGAACTTGTAACGCGAGAGCCAATACTGTGCATTGCAGCGGAAAAGAAAAATTATGACGCCGCTTATTCTGCCAAGATTCTATTTAAATGGGCATTCAACTTGCCCCTGAGGATATAACGTTAGCCCATTGCCTTAATGCTTTGATTTGATTAGAATAATTTTGTCATTTTTGCCTGCGTTACAGATTGAAAATGGCTTCTTATTTTCAATCTTCGACCTTTATTTATATGAATAAAAAGTATACAATTCACTTATGTGACATTTCGATTTGTGTTTGTTATTTTCACAGACACAAAATTCTATTTCACTCTGTCAATATCTTCGCAGAAAAACAATTTCCTTGGCATTTTGTTTCACGTTTTCAATCAAATTTTTGCATTCGAGCGTAAATTTTTTCTCCCTTTTTTTTACAATGCTTTTTTTTACATTTGTTTGTCAACGAGGAACAATCAATCGCGGCTTGTGCTTTGGGGTATTCATTTTGGAATTTGGAATCACCGATCTTTGTAATTTTTCTATTGAACTTTTCTTTCTTTTTTGTTACATAACTTTGAAGCCAATTGAATATAAGCTAATAATGTGCGAAATGTTTTTCCCTTTCGGTGCATTTAATATTAAGATTGCAAATTAATTGAATTTATACGCAATTGAGGAACTGAACTGTAAACCTTGCATTGCTGCTGTCATGAGCACGCATAACCGCTGTTACATTTTAGTTAAGTCTGGTGTGTCCAGCGTGTGAACTTCGCCTCGGCGTCCTGGAAATTGGTCGCTAACTTTGAACAAAACATTTGTTTTAACGTTTAAACAGATTAAGAACTATGCAGCACAGATTTACCATCTAAAAAATATCTCCTAACACATCTGTGAGTTCGACAAGTTATTTCAATAATAAAATATCTATTATACAAAAAAGAACAAAATTATTCTGACGACTATTATATTTTAATTATTTAAGTTTTTTTTCTGCTCTGAAAAATAAAAAAAAATTAAACGACCTTCAAATATATATATATATGTATATATTAATCGAATTGTAAATTATTGGACATCGACTATTTTAATAATAATTTTATTATAAATATTTAATTGCTTAATGGAAAGTTTTGTAAATATATATGAATATTAACTGACAAAATTACCCCGTTTAATTTCGTCCCAATTACTCTATTATTTTAAATGTGTTTGTGGTAATGTTAACTTTCATATTATTATAATGATGTGATTCACTATAAATTATGAAATGTTGACGAAATGTTAAATTCAATTTGTACAAACCAACAAACAGACATTATTTCACTTGAATAACACACCTTGGCTCTTATGAATAACAACTTTGAATTGATGACCTGAAACGTCAATAACCCAACAGTCTTCCACCTCTACATTTATTATTTGTAAAATATGGTACTGTAATGTTACTTTTATGCAGAAAAGTTTTGTGAAAGAAAAAAAAGTTAAGTCATTGAGAAACATGTTTGCATACATTTATCTTCTTCACATATTACAAATAGAGATCTCAAACATAAGTTAAGTTAAGTCTAGCGATGACTTTTTTTTTTTTTTGGATTTTTTATTTAAAGATTCTTGAAAAATATTTTTCAATCACATGAGTATTACAAATGATCAATGATTGAAAAATTAAAAAGTTAGAATTAAAATTAGAATTAAATATGTTTTCTTTAACGTTCAAACAACGTATAAAAAATATATGTTTCGATGAAATCTGATCATCAGATTTAGTCCAAACAACTTTTACGATATCAAACCTAGAAATAATGTTGCTTTTTGATCGTTTTTTTTATTCATGTTTTGTAGAAGCCAAAAGCGAGCAATCACTGTTACTGATTTTTCCGTTTAAGAAGTGGGAATTATTGATCGCGACGTGTTCGAACAGATATAATATACCTCGAATAGTGACCGAGCTCAATAATAAGTTTAGCCGGCGTTATTGCACATTAGTACACTACGGTCGCGTAAACCGGAAATCGTAAAAAAAAACGTAATTACCAACGTTAATATGAACATTATTGAGATGCAAGAGATATAAAATATGACCTGTTCGTTCATCCAGTCCAATTACTTTCGATGAATGACGCAGGTGCTATATATCTCTTTTGATATACACCCACGATATATACATATACACATTTTATATATTTATAACGTTGTATATAATTAATCTTCTCAACTCATTAATCGACTTTTTTTTCTTTCTTTGATTGACGTTGCTTACATGATGCATTAATTTCGTTTGAATTTAACGCATCCCAGACAAATCGATGAAATTTTAATCAACCAATAGCTTACAAAGTTTATTCAGTTACATTTTGTTCATATTCTTTCAACATTGATATAGAAAAAGGAAATATTCAATCTCAATGGAAATGCAGTGATTGGATAGATGGAAAATCAAATTGAAAGTCAGTGTTTTTAGGGTACTTCTCAAAGTTTGTCGATAATTGTCGCAATAGTTATTAATTAATTTGCGCGCGCAAATTTTAATTAAAATGCGGGATGACAATTTTTCTTCTAAACGCGTGATTTCATTGTACTACCAGAAGAACGGGGGAGAAATCGTACATCTAATTAAAGGCTTATTATTCGTTAATCTGATCTTGATCAAGTTTCGAAGCTTTTCATCCTGCTGATTGAAAAATATTTCAACGTGAAGTTTCAAAACAAAAGGTCATTTAAAAACGAAAGCAATGATTATACAAAATTTAATTGATTGGAAATAACATAATATTTATTAGTGATTAAAATTCGCTGAGTTTAAATGTAAAAATGGTTAACGAATTTTTGCTTAATAAAAATATCATCGGAGGAATTTGTAATTTGTAAGCTTGTGGGATTGGAAATTAAATTGTAAATTGCAATTGCATGCAAAGCTTGTAAAAATTGGAGTTATAATATTGAGAGCGTCAGTGCGAATAAAACAAATTTTAAAGATAAATGATTCTTTTTAATGTGGAAACCGAACGATGCAAACAAAATCTCCCTGATTGAATATTAATCGTTTGACTTTTAATACAGCAATAACAAACCGCGTCATTTAAGAGATATGGCCGCGGTAAATCATTAATTAAATTACTACCTGAACTGCAGTTAGATTTCAGAACTTGGCACGATAAATTATTTAAGTCAACGGTTATTCAATGTGCCTCGGTGTAGTTTAATTGATTTTTTTTTCATAATCCAAAATCATCATTATAATTTGAATCAATAAAGGGCACAAAGTCAATGCATTTCAGCATGCCCAGCGCTTTCTCTTAGCGTCATTTAGGTATAGCAAATCCATTAACCAATATGTGAGCAAATGAAATGAAATTTATTGTCATTATTGATTGATTATGAATTGCTTACAAAATGAAAAACCAGTCTCAAAAGTGAACAAGTCAAACATGTTAATTATCATTTATTTATAATTTATATCTATAATCGTCGAATTTTTAATCAATTGATTATACATGTAACGGATGCAACAATGAAAATGTGCCAATAGCAACATATTTGTTTATCCGAAACCATTGTATAAATTAAATACTGAAAACTGTATCAGTAGTAAATTGGACCAGAATTTCATGTATTATTTATTATTTCGTGTTTAAATTATCGGATATCTCATTTTAAACAATAAAATGTTATTCATAATATCCATAATTCCGTTTTATTATTCATGAGTACATTTGGAAATTCAGACATTAAACAGTCATCTTTTACCTCACACTGAACTCCGTTGACAGGTTAATTTATGCATTCTGAAAAAATTATTTGAAAAAAAAAATTACCTCTCCAAACTGAACCAATGTGTGGCAAATTGAGCCATTCCAGCGAACGTGCATGTTGTAATTATTTTTCATACTTTTGACTGTTCTTTGCAATTTGGTGCATGCATTTTAACATTACAAATTTTTAAAAAAGTGTTTTTTTGCAACCTTTTTTTTTCAATTTTGTTCGCTGATTTATTAGGATAACAACAGAAATTTCGTTCGGATTCTTTCTTCTATTTTAAGATTTGTACTTCTGTCTGCAACCGTTGCTATTATTATTAGAGCGAGGCAGTATTCCCGACAAAGCTCATTAACATAACAGTGATGGAGTAAAATCACAGCCACATTGAGTAGTAATTGATATTGAAACGAAATGACTTTGTGCTGATACCAGGGTGACGATACAGATATAGAGTTGAAATACCAATTTTAAAACGATCGCTACTCAACACAATTAAGTGACAGTCAAAGTAATGCATTAATCTGTTAAGCTTGAATTATAGGACTATCGTTAACACGAAACTCGAAGCTAAGAGTCATTTTGGCAAATTAACATTTTTATAAAGCCGATCTATCAACTTTGTCAGATGCTAATTTTTCAGCAATAAATAATACAATGTTTATCTCAACTTTCGGTCTAGATAAACTTTTTATTTGACGCTTTTTTTATTATTTTCAATTGCAAAGTATATTTTGTATTTCGTTTGTCTATAAATCAACTTGACGACGCATTCGATTATTCAATAGACTGTGGAAAAAAGGTATGCTTTTGTTGAAAGAACAACATTTCGAACAAAACAAGAATTCCCCGTAGAAAAAAAACACGAAGTGACAAACCGGTAAAATAATACAATAGATAAATTTATTGCTCGTTTTTGAAATTATGTCGACGAATGCAGTAAATGAACGAACGAATGGTTTTCGTTATATAAAAGGAGGGAAAATCTTGTTGCAAAAGTGTGTCAAGTTTGCTTTGTTTCGCAGGACAAAATACCATTTTCGATTTCACAAACCAGATCCTGTTCGATTATAAATAAAACATAGTTGTTTATACTTGCGGATATTTGAATTACAGAAATGATCAGCGAACTACGAATGGATTCATTTTGTAAAAAGAATTTATTTGTAACAATGTTCGACGGGCAATAAGTCAGAACAAAATTTCCACCTTTGAGTTTATAAAAAAGACTGCAAATCAATGATGCAACTTGTGATTTCGACGTTGAACAAGTTTGGTGTATTTTTTCCGGACTACAGATACGTCTGTGTAAAGAGGAATAAAAAGCGTCTGGCATCTTGCCGATCAAAGATAGAAAAGACATAAGCTCTATTGCAATGCTAGAAATTGTACTAATCCTATTTTTACTTTCTCTTCAGACTGTTCGTTGCTGAGAGCTTTTTTACTTATTTTAAAATTTTTGTAATTCGTATGAATTAAGTTGAAGAAATATATATAACAACGTTCTCTTGAATGAAAGTGTAATTAATTTTATTAAGATGAATCCGTTTGTCATTGCTTGAAGCAACTTACAAAGTCTAAACTTTTAATACAATTACAATAAGAATATGTACAATGAACAAAATAAATTACGAACTTTTTCTCTTTTTAATTTTATTAATGTTCGAATTATAAAATTGGGTTACGAAAATTGTTCTATGAAGTGTAACAAACAACTTTCGTCGTATATAAAATCGACAAGCAATTTTCTCGTAATAAATTTGCAATCAGTGTTGTATTTATTGTCCCGATATTTCACACTGCACCAATATTGTTAAAAATAATGTGCCATCATGAGCTTCTAGTTATCACAAACATATATTTATTATTATTATTTGTTTTCATAACAGTTGCTATCTGAATGTATTTATTTTTTCAAGTCGATTAATTCAGCTAATTTTAATTCAATAAATTAGTCGTAAAATCTGAACGTTTCGAACGAGTTAATGTTTCATTTAAAACTGACTCAATTGATTATTCTGATTAGAACGTAAAAGAATGTTCGATTGAACAATTAGCTAAAAAAAGTTCAATTGCTCAAAACTTCGTCCAGTGTCTGATTCAATATACGCTGTTTCACTTGAGAATCAAGATTTCCAATGAAATATCTTGGCCAGTGAAAAAAAATCGTATAAACCAAAAAAATTATTTCTCAGTTGTTCGTACGAATGATTGAAAAGTTTTGAACTCGTTTTCATTCAGTTTGCTCTATGAATTTAATTTTAAGTGGGAATATCTCGTGGTAAAAAATTGGACGACTCTCGACTTATTGGTTGAATTTTCTTTTATTTTGAAAAGAAAAAACAAAAAGTCAAGTGAATCCATATTGATTTATCTAAACGATTTTTTTTTCTTGTTCAAATTCAAAGGTTTCTCTTGACAATCAGCAGATCGTCAAATTGCGCATAAACTCGTTTTTGAACTGAAATGAAAAATTCGACCCGAGTGTACCCAGTTATAAATTAAGTCCAGTTTAAATTTTCCTGTGCAAAGCAGTTGATCTCGTTCAAGAAAGTTGGTGATCATCGGATTCACCGTAGGATTACTCCTTTCGTAGGATTCGTCTACAAGTGATAAAGGAGGTTTCTTGACTGTTTTATAGCTAATCCCTGATTTATTTCATCTATATTCCGAATTTTAAATTTTATCCTGTTGTCAGTATAGCACATCTTTGGGGAACCATTCATAAATTTGTTACTCTTCTTGTCATCTATATGTAATTGGATTGGAATTGGAAAAAAGCACTTTGCATGATAGTTATAGAAAAGAAAATGATAAATGTTACATCGGTTCAAAGTATCGAACAAAACGATGACAGTTTCACCTTACGACTTTCCAAGTTGAAACATTTAGCCCCATGCAATGAATATTCATGACAACTATAAAGATTTAATACGAACGCTTGAACCTCGCTGTTTTACAAAAATAAATCTAGATTTCATTGCATTTCTATCAAAGTTACTAATTCAGCCGGAAATTCGCATTTAAAATCAAATCAAACGATTGAAAAAATGTAATTAAAAATAACCTTCAACAGAGATTTCATATAAATTCAAATTAGTTTTTTTTTCGTCACTGTTTTTTTAAATGTAATTTAGTAGTTATGTAATCTACTTTTTACTTAAAAAATTTATAGTTGGATGAGAATAAACTTTGTCAAAAAGATGATTATAAATTTGTGCAGTTTCATTAAGAATTATTACGGCTGACAAACCCAAAGACAAAATTAAGAAGACGGTCAGAAGACGATTCTTTCAAATTCTTTTATAATAGCGATCATTGTATACTGTAAACTTTTTTATTATCTACAACATTCGAAATTCAACATCCTTCAGCATCGTTCAGCTAAGTGCCACTATACATTTTGCGGACTTCCCGAAAGTTTAACAGAGAATACAAATAAAATCAAATTAGGACAGTGAAAAACAATGAAACTTTTTAACTGAATTTCACTTGGAATCAAGTTATCGATTTCGCAAAATCTCAAAAAAGTTCCGTCTCCTTCAATTGGCTGATACAAACTTCTTGTATACATTTTTTCCTTCTCGAATTTCCATTGTTTTTACATCTCCGCCGGGCATGAAAAACCATTCGGAGAAGCCTGCGAATAATAAAAGCGTCGCTTAATTAGCTCGTCAAATCCGTTATACGACGCGACCAATTAAACGTCGTAAACATATGTTGCGATTCTCCTTGCGTATGGTCACGTTGTTACGCTACCCCCCACAGATACTTACTCTGCCTAAAATGTGACGCACACTATGGAATACATGAGATATTATAGTAATGATCTCTAACGAGATCATCAATCTCTGTTCTAATATCTTGTTCACCAGTCTTGCAATATGCTGTGCTTAACATATGAACTATCTTTAATCTATTTCAATTAATGATTCTATCTAATAAAAAAAACCCTGTGAATTCGTGAATTTTTATTCATTTTAAATTAAAAATTTACGTAGCTTCAAAAGTATTTTATATATTTAATGAATATTAAAAATATACATAAAACTTCTATATATTTTTCTATATATGACTTATATATAATATGATTATACACCTGAATGGTGTCTTATATTAAATTTTACAATTCAAATATATGTATAGTCAATTATATGATCCATGTATATCTCT
>JAAMPD010003230.1:0-10758 GCA_025266255.1 Trissolcus basalis
GTTGTTTGTGTGTGTGTGTGTGTGTGTGTGTGTGCGTGTGTGTTTACCTACAAAAACTGAAAGAAAAAAATTCAAGCTTAAATTTTTAATCGTGAAAACTTAAATTTTGTGCACAACGTCTTGAACACAAAGGAAAAAAAGAAAAAAAAACGTTAATTTTCATTCGATTGAAGCGACATCTGCGTGCGTGCGTGTGTGTGTGTGTGGATGATGAAAGAAAAAAGAAAATGGAGTTAACAAAAATTGAAATGAATAAAAACGGAAAATAAAATTTTTTAATTGTTTCTTTTTATTATACTATTATTCGTTGTTTTTTCTCAAAACATTCGAAATGAGTGAATTTTCGGATATCGATTTTATTTTCTGAATTCTCGATTTTTTTTCTTTTGACGAGAAATTTCATTTTATTTTCTTGAAAATAGTTTTTTTTTCCTATTTTTTTTCTTCTTTTTCAAGTTCTTTTTTCTTATTGTACATAGTGAGATATACCATTTTTGTCACACCTTAAATATAACCTTAAGACTTCTTATATGTTCCTCATACTTTGTAAGAATTATTTTTCATTTTTTATCCCAAACGTATATAAATTATTTTTTTATAATAGACTATCAAAACTTTTTTTTTTAATATTCCATAATTTTATGATGAAATTAAAATTATTGAATTATATAATGGATTTGCAAATTTATAAAAATAGTTTCGATCAAAAAATTCAAGTTTAGACTACTATCATATACTACTATATTCAAATAAATAATCATTTTTTCATCCGTTTTTTATTTTCATAGAAATCGTAAACATCATTTTCTTACAAACATACAATACATCATTTTTTGTTTACATTCTTCATTTTCTAATTTCTCAACTCTCATTATATACAATTAATCAATGTTATTATTTTATTATTAATTCTATTTCTTTATAGTTTTGATCACCTGATACTTTTAGGAAAAAATTCCCAGTTGTTGCCTAGGAGTTAGCATCACTTAAAATAGTTTGGTCTTCTATGAATGGTTTGGAGATCCTCTAAGGTAAAAATACGTTGCACTCCTCACTTCCATCCATAATATGGGCAACAATCCTGGTTCCAAGCCTTGTTTTTACAATCTTGATTTTAACAGTTTTTCAGAGCTGATTGTCTATTAGCTCATCAAACTATCTAGATTGTGACAGCTTTAAGACTTTGTTCAATAACTAGAGTCGTGCCGGATTTATTTTTATGATATCCAATATCACTCACAACACAATTTTTCAAATTTTTTTTAACTGAATTTCGTTCTTCACGAAATCTGATTGCACTTTTGAACTCCTGAAGATTCGAATTAAACACAAATATACGCTTACTGATCTCGACTTGCAAATACTTTAGAGATATAATAACTTATTGATAATAATTTATATTGTTCGAAAATCCACATTTTCAGAGTGAGAAGAACTTGATTTATTTATTTATTACTATACAAATTCCACATTTTCAGAAAGTTATAAAATTGATTTACTTATTCTACAAAAGAACGTCATCATTTCTTTTCGATCAACGTAAATTATTTCCTTCTTTGAACAAACATATTCACCTGAAAATGAAAGAGAGTGAAAGTGACTAAGAAGATACATGATCCTATTATTTAAACTCTTCTGAATTGCTTTGTTAAGTATTACAAAATATTTTGAAAATATAATAATTCAAAAGAAATCAAATATTTGTAATTCATGTAAAGATCATTGCATATAAAAATTGTTTTTTTTTTAATCTTCTGACAAAGGGATTGTAACCTCATCAATTGATGGATGACACATTATTTGAGTGAAAAAATTTCTCACGCATTTGTTTGAATAATATCATAAATTACATAAATTAATATAACTGACATTCCTAAAACGTGCTCTTAAATTTCCACGCATTCAGACCCACTTTTGAAATTTTGGGTTATGAACATCAATTATTTATCATAAAAATCAAAAATTATCATCCATCACGCGCGCGCACTATTATGCTCTATATTTGCCTTCATTAAAGGCCCCCCGGCGAATAAGACGAGAATGAAATGTTAACCCCTCACTCAATTGAAATATCATTTACGCCCAATCTTGCAAAACTGATGAGAGTTCTATATTCGCAGAAATATATTTAACGCGAAAGAAATTCTACTTGTCATCTTCGCAACGCAAAAATTTTAAATTCAATTAATTCTTAAATTAATAAAAAAGATAGTCGTTCGTGGTCAGGATCGCCTTTTTCTAAACCAAAATGTTCCTTTTCTCAGACTTTACTCTACTTTAGGCTTACTTTAATGATATTCCGTTTAGTCGACTCTAACTCAATTATAAAAATTCAACCACATGAAGCGGAATTCAAAATCTATTGCGCAACGGTCTCCACTGCCAGAAGATACAAAGCAAGGATGGCGAAAAATAACTATTCAGCGTTCGAATTTTCAGACTCTGTTATTACAAATTGAAAAGTAGCAATTCAATGATCAGTGTGACAAACAACCAAATAGTTAAATATCAATTCACAATGACTTTATTCCGCAAAATTACCGAATTATCTCAATAGAGCTCTCGCACCCACAATTATTGTGATATAAGTTACTTCGATTATAAACCAAACAATGATTTTCAAATCGACTAGTAGGTCGGAACCAAATTCAATCATTTTCCGGAGACAAAAGAAACGTATGCAAGAATTATCAATCATATATCATATATAAAATCATGAAATTTATTCAAAAACAATAAAATTCCGTATCGAGTTAAATCAAATACAATTCTGTAACCGCAAAAATACATAAATATCGAATGTTAAAATTCTGTGAGTGGCTTTCGGACAACAGTGAGCAGGTCGAATCAGGAAATTTGAACCTAACGGTCACCTATCCGAAATGACCTTAAATCTGATTCAAAATTATTTCAAACTAGGTTGCACTCAATTTATCTACAGAACTTCTATCTACAAAATCAGTTACCATGACAGATCGTTCTACCGTCGCTAGAATTCATCTTTTGTACTAAAAACAACTCAAATTTATACATAAATAATGCAACACTACATTAAACAATTTTCAGACTACATTGACTTTACAAATCTACTATTCGACTCTACGATTCCGCTGCAACCAGACCTCATGGAATCACTCAATGGACAATGAAATTCTCAGATCCCTACGTCTCGGCTCGTTTCGACCCAGAAACGCGTTTTCTCAGTCCGAGACGTGGTCAGCTCTCAGTGACGGCACTTACAGAACGCTCTCTCTCTTTTCCGTAGAAAAAAGCAAAAGAAGCTCTCTCATTCGAGATCTTAGATTTCCTTTTATATCTTTGGTCTTCGGATTTTGGTTTTTCCACCACTTGGATTTCGTTTTCTTTCTCTTTGCTCGTTTCTGTTACAGTTACACAAACTGCTGCATTTGGTGTAGTTCGTTTCAGTTCTTTTCTCATGGTTCGGGATGACCGTGAGACGTTGTTATCTCCTCGACAAAAGTCCGATGACCGGTAAAAGCTCTTTAAACGCAGGGTGGGCATTGACTATCCCAGTAACAATGCCCTGGGCGACCCGTAGAGATTGATCTTGCTACTTTGAGTTTTTCACAATGTGTGAAACTCTCTTCTACGTCGGCGACAACTAGGGGGAGTACCTAGCCTAGTTAACTCGCCTTAAACGTAACGGATGGTTGGCCTAATGCGAACTGCTGTCTGGCATTTTGACGTTCAGGGTCGATCTCGTCTACATCCTTCCGTGTGGAAGATGGCTCATATTGTTCTGCCTCGGTAGTGATCTGTGGCAGCACTTCTTCTGCAGCTTCTCTTGGTTGTCGTGGGTGAACTGCAGATTCACCTAGTTGAAATTGTGTCGACTCTAGACAACCTCTTCCAAAAACGATAACAGACCCGAACTCAGATTGATTGACGATCTCTATAGTAATGCTGATCCCGATGGTGGTGGACCTTCAGCCGGCAGATTTCAGCTTTAACTTCTTCGGCAACGATGACGTCCCTCGTTGCGCATTCCGGGTCGAAACTGCAGCTGGATGCCTTCACAACTAATCGTTCTAGACAATGATGAGTATTAAAATCAAATGAAATAAATTATTACAAAACAAAAATTCTCTGACGTGAAATAAAATAAAAACCAGTAGCTTTGTAGAATTGACTACAAATTATATTTTTCTAAGTTTGAGATTGTTACCGTTCCCGCCACTGAGTAACGATCCTGACCCGAACTGATATTTCGAATTGCTTCTCTTTTTGTAACGTACCACGCAGCATTACAATATTCAATATTCATTCTGTATCTACTTACCTGGATGGCCTAACATGACGCGAGCAGTTAGATTTGGATTAGAGCCGATATTGTTGCTGACGGCCCAGGGCTCTGTTTGGCCCCGTTCGATTGAGCCAATGTTACTTTGGGCACAGGCTTATTGAATGTATGGAGGATTTAGCATTGAATTTTGTGAGCTTGAATTAGTGGGTTGTGTTGGTTGCTAATTATGGTTTTGGTTTTGATTCTTATTTCGATTCTGGTAATCGTTTGTTTGTCGGTTATTTCGATAATTATTGTTTCGTGTAACGTGTCATTTTCTGACACGCCAACGCGAGCGGCACTGTTAAGTGCTAGCTCACGCGCAGAAGATGCGCTTTTCTTAGTTTATTTATTTGAAATTGACAAGTCTAATAAAAAAAGTAGACAGAGAAATCTCGTCCACAATTTCTCATTTAATTTTTCATCTCAAAAGTTTAGTTTTTCCGTTAATAATATATATTTCATTTTTTCACGAAAGCCGGCCGGAAGCATTGCGAAAACATACATGCACGGTGTGACGGGTAGACTGCTGTAGGGGCCACACCTGTCACATCGTGTCTTCAAATAGTCATACCTTTTTTTTAGTTCACAGATATTGCAAATTCGTAAACGTATTTGCAATGTACTAAAATGATAAAAAATTATAAAAACAAAATTGAAATCCTTTAGTTTAGTCATGAACTTTTAATTGTATGAATTCTGATTGGCTCTTACAACGAATTAAGGCCAAAGTTAGTGCAACAATCAGAGCTTTGCCCTGATTGACTTAGAAAATAGAGAAAGGTAGTCAAAAAGGACTCAGAAGTCATTTTTTCCCATTAATGAGCGTTCCACCCTGAAAATGGAATAAATTAGCGACAACTTGGGCGAAACGCCACTTCTGGTAGGATAATCGCCAGCTCCGGAACTCTCCTCAAGAGGACGGTAAGACGAGAGCAAGGTAGGAGAATTTTTGACAGGCCAGTGCTTAACGAAAGTCGCACACATTAGAGTTGCTTGATGAGAGTCGCACCAGGTCAGGTCTTGTAGATGAGCGGTAAGAAACGTTCGGGTGAGTGCACTAGGTGAGAACCGTGCACTCATATATAATAGAAAAGTGCCTTAATTGTTAAAAAGAAAAACCGGTCATTTAAAAATCGTAGCTATTAAATCGTTAAGTCATTCTGCTTTATTTCTAGAACGTGACCCACATTATTCATTGAATTGTTGGAAACACGAATCATTGAATCAATTAATATATTGGAATTTCAATTTCTCAATAATTATATAGTGACATTTTTGGTAAACATAAAATCGGATTTCGTTGGTTGTTTCTGAGGTTTGTTTTTAGACGTGAATTTCAATTTTGGTCACTGCTTGATTGTGAAATGAAAGCAATAATTCGACGACATTGTTAGGTTGTGTGGCCACATACATTTGTGCTTTGTGTTTGTTTGTGCAATCAATTTATTTCGTACGGCTGCAGTTGTTGTATTCTAGTATTTGTATTATATTTGTATATTGAATATTTGTAAATATTTATCATAATTATATTGTGGCCGAAACGGATTTATCATTTATAAAGTATATAATGACAATTGAATATCAAATAAAAATAAATGGTAAAGTCAAAGGCGTTAAATGAGAACATAATTTCTGCCCCAATTATTCCGTTCGAGGCGCGTGAACATAGTTGCGGAAAGAGCGTGAAGTTGGCATGAAAAGCAAAGGCCGTTGCCCATGCGTCTGAAGTTGGCAATTCTCGCACTCACATCAGGTTAGCGGCGTTATACCAATGAAATTATGCCACGCAAAGTGGCGTGTTCAAGGACACGCCCCTTTTTTCAGGTATATATGAGATAAGGCGGAAGCGGTCTGGTCAGACCATTTTTTCACCCCGTCGCGTGAATTGTATCAAATTCGTACGGCACCTAGGTGCGTATGACGGTACGCGAGATTGCCGAAACTGAACCCGCGGACGACTTAAGTAACCGACTGGGAGCAAGGTACCGTCCTCGACCAGCGGCATCCACCAAGTCCGACCAGGCCGTATCCGGGATCCGTCCGAGTGGCGCTCTGCGGTGCAGGCGAGTGCGGTGTGTGCGTTCCTGGCGAGAGTGTTCCCAGGGCGCCGAAGTGTGGCGTCTACGCCAGTGCCGGGTCTGACTGTCTCTTAAATTTTGTATCTGAAGTGGCGAGAGATAATAAACAAGGTTAGTACTAAGTGCTGTGAGTAAACTGTATTCATTATAACCTTCCTCCTGCTCGTCGGGAGCAAAAACAAGGGCGAGTGGCGACCGTAGGCAACCGGCGCCGTGGGCGAACGACCGGGTGTAAACAAATTGCCACTGGCAACTCGTTTCGGCCACAATATATATTATAGTATTTGTATGTATATTAGTTGTATTTGGTAAATTTAGTAACTCTGAAATAGTTAGTGACACCGGTAAAAATGGCGCTAGGAAAGGTGTAAAACCAAATTTATACAAATTATTTTCAAATTTGACAGTCCTTCTCATAGCGGTTGTGAGACTGTTAGTTGTTTGTACACGAATTTCTATTTTTCGTGGAATTTCGTCAATGAAATGTCTGAGTGCTGTGGTTTCGATTGCTGTGTTCTGCGCGTTTGTGTCGCCCGGGAATTGTTTTCTATGATTTGTGATATAATATCGAATACGTGTTAACGCAGCTTGTAATCTGGTGCCAAATGTAGAAATTGTGTCGACCGTTGTCATTTTTTCACATGTAATATTTGTGATTGAGCTTGCAAGATCTGTGTCGTCGGAATGTCGTTAAAAATCTTTGATTACTTTTACGATTCCGGTGTAACTAGGTAAATTTCGTCTGAAATGTTCAAAAGCTGTTCCAGTGAGGCGAGTTGCAAGTAATGCAATGTAATTTAATTCGTCGTCTGCCCTAAAATTTGTTGATATATATTGGAGAGAACGCATGAAATGGCAGACTGAATTCTGAGTTCTGTTGCAAAAAAAAAATTGCGTGTCTTGCTAGCACTGTTTTGTTTTCAATTCGATTGTTCATTTTTGGATTAACTAAATTTCCGTATGCTGGTGAAGGTTTATTAGCCATTTAATTAAATAATAGTTGAGAAAAGCAAAAATTTCTTCTGAATTTTGTACTGTTGAATCTCTAATTTTTTTTATCTTATGTATCAAAGTGTGTGGTGTATCGTGATGATATAAAGTTGTATATTATATTATTATTATATAAGTTGTTTTTATTCACTTTGGGAGGGCCGGGTCTGGGTTCGTTGAAATCCGGGTCGACCTGGGTCAGCGTTTTTTTTCCTGTCAGGTTGCTTCCTTCGAGTTCGTTCGGCTTCGGGTTAGACGAGTCCTTTAAGCTGGTTGCAGAAGTCAATGGCGCTTCTAAGTTAACGCGGAAGAAAGAAAAAAATTTTCGGCGAAAAATGTTCGACGAAAGTGAGGCGTGAGTACTTTACGGCGCGTATTAAGGATTATTTTAAATAAATCCCACTTCTGACACCTAAATTTCGCAGTAGGTACGAGCTGTTATGACTAAAAGAAAGTATAAAATAATTTAGGTCCACGATTAAAATTTGAGACTTTTTATTAAACACGAATAAAGTAACAATCGAAGATACTAGTCGAACTGCTAGTTAGAAAATTGGATTCGATTTTCATTTTGTAAAGAGGGAGCAAAAACAATAAAATATCTATTTAAAAAAATAAACCAAGTGATCTTCTTATGATCTAAACTTGTCAGAATGAACCTCGTTAATATGAATGTTTATCTATGTGTTATTTATTCAAAATTGTTGGTTTAAAAATAGGAAATTTTTTGACTACCTGGACTCATGTAACCTCTTAAGTCGGCGAAATTCGCGGAAAAATAGGTGATAAGATTAATGTCGAATGCGCTCCAGACGCATATTAAGTGTCAAAGACACTCGACGCAATTTTGGGGCAATGCAAGTAGTTATCAGACTAAATATGGAATGATAGTTATGCTGGGGCATAACAGTTTGCATAAACAAATGAGAAATCGAATGAATTTATTCCCATAAAAAATCAAAATATTTAGTAGACAGTTGAGAGTCACTGTATTTTATGACATTATGAAAAAAAATGTGAACACCAATCAATTATATTGAGGTTTAGGATTAGATTTAAAAAAAACATTGATTTTTTGATAAATTTATATTTTAAATTAATCGATTACGGCGCCATCTATAATGATAATTTTGAATCAATATAATGACGTATTTTTCAAGGTCAAGCTTTGCCCTCAAAAATAACCTATGTTCGACATTATTCTCACTGAAACGTAAAAGTTATTACAATTTGTAACTTACTTTTTTTCAGAGCAGTTCATTTCGTTTATCATTTCGAAAATTGACCGATAAAAAGGTTTCACGAACATTTTTAAATTTCGAATCAGGCGTTCCCACTCTATCAAAAAAAAATTTTCAAAAGTGTGCTCTGAAATTTAACATTCAATTTTCAAGACCATCGAAAAAGACTTTTCGCGTGGAATTACCAACATAAAAATAGGGATCATTGATTTTATATTAAACAAAAGTCACGTATATGAATAATTCGATAGTTATTCACACAGTTTTTTATTCTTAAAAACACAAGCAGAATTTCGCAACTTAAAAACAAATAAAAATACCAGTGTACAAATATGTAAAACTAAAATGATTCAGATTGGATTTATGATAAAAATAAAGAATTACAAATCTGTTAGCAATGAGAAAAAAGGCAAACATAACAACGCAAAGGAAGACAGATTTGCTTTCGCTTTTCTCGCGAGAGTAAAAAAATAAGCAAACTTCAATTATACCAAAAAACTATTGTTTGAAACTTGTGCAAACTTAAACTGGTTGTTTTTCAATATTTGAATATTAATTGTTTCATAATATAAAAAATATATAAATTATAAGAAAAATGTAACATATATATAGCGTAGTGACGCTAATGTTCAGCTAAATTGTTTCGAGAGAAATACACTTAGTGCGGAAAATGTCCTGATTGCTCTACTGAACTGAATTCAAACAAATGATAGTTACAATTGTGAGACCTATAGAAAAAACATGACGTTGTGATCAGATGAACTGTTTGAGATTTTCATTTCACACAGTGGAAAAAAATATGGTTCTTAGAAGAACGTGTTTAAAATTGAACTGTAAGATGGAAGTGTGTATGCACCGCGCAAAATAAATCGCTCTAACTTTTTGAATGTTTTGAAAAAACATTTTTTCGAAAAATTAAGAAAAATTGATTTTTTAAAAAGAAAGACCTCTTAATTAGAGCGGGAGTTGTAGTGTAAAGTGCAATACTGCTAATAAAATTGTAAGATTTATCTTAATTAGTAGTTAACGATAAATTGCTGAATCAATTTCAGCCTTAAATCTCTTATAGTCACTTTTTTCGACGTTAGCAGTGTTATACAAAATGAAAGTGTTACATATCGACATAGTGAATACAAAATTGAAAATATTTTTTACCATGTAACGCTAAATTTTATCATAACTGTGATTTTGATCTGCAATATCAACACCATCAATATGTTTTGTGTATGTGGCTATAGTTTAGTGTTTTTTTTTTTTAGACCGGAAAGTCGGTGGTGCCATATTTAGCAATTCCAAATATGTTTTGATGAGATGCGAAGTCATCTGGCGGTCAGCTTTCTTACCCTTGGGATTCGTTAGCGTTTCTGACGAATTTCCTATAAGAAATTTTTTTTTAAACGTCTTCTATCAAAAATTTACACTAGAAGTAGAACGTCGGTTTTAAATATTCTTAACAATAAAGTCCTTAGTTGAAACAAACATGCTAAAGCCAGGCACCTGCAGTTTGAAACTTCATATTTCCGATAATGCTACTGTCTTAACAATCACAAACTGTTAAACGCATTATTGGGTTACACTACGTATTTCCAACAATGAATTTCTACCCGAAGAATCATCTTCATGAGCAAAACTCCCATCAATTTCTACGGCCGGCCGATCTGACCTCAAATAAAGAGGGTAGATCCTTTGAAGAGACTCTCATGATGTCGCCCACTAAAGATGCCTCGTCACGATAGCGCTTCCCTTATGTGTGACTATCGATGACGCCCCATTACCCCAGTTGATTGTTTGCCGACCTGAACAAAACATTTACAGTCTGTTTAGCTGCCAACACATGCAAACAACTATTGTTTTCTTTTTTTTCCCGCGTTCGCTTTTTCTGTTGCAGTCTTGCTCGCACATCGCATACTCAAAATGACTGATCGAACCGCAGCTCAGCCTGCTTTGTCCATGCCATAATTTTTCAACACAGTCACGACAATTGGCACAATTTTGTCAGAAAAAATTCCTTTCTTGAAGGCTTTGACAATGTCTCTGACAGATAGTCGATTTAAAATATATCCTAATCGTCGAACAAGTCCTTTTTTAGGGAAATTTTAATTTCACTATTGCTTTCGCTCGCGTTCCGCGGATCTCCCCCCCC
>JAAMPD010003231.1:0-10750 GCA_025266255.1 Trissolcus basalis
GTTGTACTTAGCGTGAACATATTATAGACGATTCCTAAAAAAGATTATTTCAACTCCATAAAAAAGGATACGTACTCTTTATGAGGTTAATCAATTATATGACTGTAATTGAATCAATTATTCCATTAAAAACGATTATTTTTCCAACTCCAAATAAGCTCCAAATGAAACATTCTTGATGTGCGTAGACAAAATATTCCTATCGGCGAATATTTATGTTTGGAACAAATCTTATAACACGTAACGTTAGATATACGTGGGTGTGATAAATGTAAATTTCACTCCGGCGCCAAACATTTTTGTGGTCATTCATAGACGACAAAATCATCGAGTAGTGTTGGTGTGAAATAGCCTAGCTGCGAAAAAGTGTTCGGATGGATTTCAAAAACAAAAAGTCTAAAAGTGACATAAAAATCCTTTTTCGTGCGCAAGGAAACAAAGTAACGCGAAAGATAAAATGATCGAAAATACCTAGACCTGTTTTTACTCTCTTTAATTTGTGACTGAGCACAGTGTGTCGTTGATAAAAATTTGTTTATGGTCACTGAGGCTGAGCGCTGCCATTCGTTCGTGCGCTGTCACGTAAAACTCATCGTCGTGTGCAGAACGTGCACAAGGACTTTTTGTCTCATTTTCTATTCCGTACCCTTCTTTTCTTTATCACAACGTTCCTTTTTTTCCCTTCCCTTCCAAATGGAGAAAAAATTTTCATATGCAAATTTTTTGTATATGAAAAATTCGAAATTAGGATCTAACAAAAATGAAATTCCTCTTACAAAATAAAAAAAATGTCGGACACGAAGTTCGGCTACCGCTCCAAAGAAGATTGAATTAAATGAAGTTTTTGATTTTAATCCAACGGAATCAGCGATTTGTCCGGGGAAACCATTATATGACGGATCGAACGCCTCCGTCTTGGAGGGTTTTACAACCGAAACTGCGATATAGAAGAGTGACGTTGACGTCTTTGCATACGATAGCGCGTTGATATATAACGTTTCGTTCTCCTAACTATAGCTGAAATCCTAACTCCAGCTGACGTTTCATTTGTTTAAGCTCACTTGAAACGCCGTATTATCTGCGACAGCTGAATAATTAATCGAAGAGCCATATCCGCGCAATTATAATCACATTTGGTTTGGGTTTACGTTTTATTCCGTGTAATAAACTTCCTGTACGTCGTTAATCACAATCCAAGACGACTTTTCGTACAAGGCATGCTCCAAATATCACAAGAGTCATCACCGAAACGCCGCGATGACGAACGTATTCTCACGCAAGGAAACAAGAAAAAAAAATGTCCATTACTTTTTATTGTTCTTGAAATTTTTTTTTTCCGCAATTTTTTTTTATTTTCGCATGAGTGTGACAAATTGAATTGGTCTAAAAGCGTCGCAGTCATCAATGAAATGCATTAGTCACGAGAATTTATTGTGTTTGAATCGTGCCGTTGATTTAGCCGGGAAAAAGTCAGCAGAATAAACGTGGCTCTACCACTTCGGAGTGCTGAAATGAGCAACAATAATAAACGAGGACGACGCGAGCGGAATTTCTAAGCACGAGCTCTGGAGAGCGGTGACTGTCAAAAACACCTTAATTAAATATTTTTGCATGCCGCTTTGTTACGGCTATGTATATATTTTCGTGTGCAGACAATTGAATGAGATATATCGAGTTTCATGATCGATCAGGCCATTATGCTGTTGCGTTAAGCAGTTGCCTTCGTTTCTCTGTGCCGTGAAAGACGTTGAAATGGGAACCTTGGACAAAGCTGCTGGATGCTCAACGCACGTACACACTCACTCAAATAACACAACACTCAATGGCAACTATAGTTTAATGGTTCAGTTTACTTTACACAAGCTCCGTTTTCAGAAAGAATGAAAATCAGCAAAAAAACCCTGAACCCATCTTCCACAATTTAGTAGCCCGTAAATTTCACAAAATATACATCACATTTCTTTGTTTCAAAATAACAACCAATTTTTCACAACCAAAATGAACAAGTTCTTAATGAAGAATAAAAATTTGAATCATTCAGAAAAGTGATATATATTTCGGTTATGAAGCCCATCGGGTGATTTTGACATATCGCACATAAAACGTTTATCGTGCAATTTGTTTCAAGTTGGGATATTTTTGTGTGTGCAGAGTTAGCGTTTTAGAAGTGATGAATTTATCACGATGAGTATATGTGTTGTCCGGAGCGGCTTTAATTTGCTTGATATTGCAGCGCACATCTGCGAATGCAATAGAGAACACTGGACACGATACAAAAAGGGTGGGCCATAGGGATTACAATAACGGACAACATCAGATCTAAAAGCAACTTTCTCTCCATTAGACAAGAGGGTGGCAAACGTAGGCATTAAATAACGAACGTTCAGGACTGGGCTTCTGTTCTCCAGGGCGAATGCAGACGGAAATTGAACGTGCGTAAAACAGAAGAAACGACTTTCCAACATGAAAAAAATTGCACGAACGTGATTACGATGTTCCGCCGCAGGCTATGCTTAGTAACGAATTAGTCAGAACGGAATTACCTTTAAAAACAATCTGTTCATTTTCATTTTCAACTTGTTCATTTTTCCAACTTTTATTCATGAGATTTTTGTTTGTGCCCGTCTTAAATTAGCATGAAAAGTTAATGACAATGTGACCTGGAAAGAAAGAATGAAAAAAAAAGAAGGAGTAGAAAAAGTAATCGCGGACAAGATGTTGTCTCTCGGTGGCAAGACCGTTTTAGTGGCATCCTCTGAAGGAATGCTGAAGCTCATTGCAAACCAAAGATGGCTCTGACGAATTGAGTGAGGTTCAATTGGTAACTTGATGTTTTTCTTGTGACAAATATCCAACGATTTCGTCTTTGATTAGACTTCGTAATTGCATCGTTACCATGCCGCGTTGCTTTTCATCTTCATCGTACAACTTTCTCTAAACAAGCGCGCACGTTACAAAAGTGTCTTACACTCAACAGTTATAATTACGTTAAATTGATAAGTTTTGAATTGTCACAGTTTAATAAACAATTGAATCTGACGGTATAGAAATTGATTATTTCAAATACTTTCATCCATTAATTGTCCTTCTGGTTAAGGTGCGGATGCAAAATTCAATTATTGGTTTCAATTATACTCGAGACTCCGATCCTGTCACTACCTTTTTGTTCTCTTGTTAATCAAAGTACGTTGCGCGATGTGATATAGGTACGTTATATTACCACCGTGCATAATCAGCTTAACGTCTTGCGTACCAATTTCCTTGCAGCTTTTCGCGCAAGATTAATTATTCGATAATTTGTATGCGACATTCAAAAATTTAACATCACCTACAGAATTAAATGATATATCAAACGTTTGATTGTAATATTCTCATGTCATTTTATATTCCACTTAAATGCATCACTTTTAAAATGCAAATTCGCGAAAATATATAGCGAGTAATAAATAATTTGTGGGAAGGTTTATAAATGCATTGTAGAGTTAAATTAACAAGCTTCCTGGACACGGAGTCTTACGCAGCCCTGAGTCGGCATTCGGCTTTCCCCTCTATACAAGTTTAGTCACGAGTGAGTCACAGTTGTGAGACTGCGAGTTCGTGTTTTATCATTTTCTTTTGCCAAGAGGTCCTTTTATTCCCTAATAATGCTCATCGAACGACACACACAGCTACAGGATAAAGTTTGAATAGAGGACAAGAGGCACTCGGTGACCGCAATGAATTGGTTCGCCTAACGAGCAAGCGATGTAATCGTTGCTGGGGTGCGTACGGACAAGCCAATTCTGCGGCGTTAACATCGGCCGCCGATAACGTTTAATTGCGAATATACATTTGTGCCGTTTTTGGGTCGAATCTCACGGCAAATTCGAGCGCGAAAGTTGGAATTTATTCGTCGTAAAGAGACAACAGAACTGAAGCCCGAAATCATTCTACTTACGCCGCAATCGTATTAACAGTTGGTCAAAGTGATAATCCGATTACGTACTTTACAGTGTTTCCACTGTATATTGCTGTAATTATCTGTGTAAACTATCGCCAGCCGGTTCTTTGTTTGATGTAGAATTTTCAGTAAAACTTCTGTTTTCTGATTTACAGTGTACTACCAAGGTTATAATTTTGTCTTTGAGTTTTGGCGAATCACAGTCATTTAACTCAATTTTATCAATGCCATGAAAAGATGCTGAATGATGATGAGCAATAGCTCTGAACGAATCTCATTAATTTACAGCGTAATACATTTTGATGATACTGAATTCATTCAATTCATTAAATGAAAATCAATTGCAACATTTTGATAGAACAATATATACTTTTGAAATAATTACAGTCTCGACGTACATATTGAGAACAGTGGAGAATATGCATTCTATCAAATCCCCCCTCATAATCGTATTACTAATGATTCCATTATATATTTTCAATTTAATATTTTGCTAATTGTACAATTGCAAATGATATTCATGTTATTGCTGTTTATATATTTTTAGAATAGAAAGCACATATTTTGTTTATCAAAAAGCATAAAACATCATAATTAATAACATGAAACAATGAAATCAACAATAACAACGGGATGTACACGCAGCAATATTAATACGTTTGGGAGCTACAAGTATACATTTATGTATTTATGTTCCATTGAAAACCAAAAGGGAGATCAGCCTATATGAAAAGCGAATGATTTTCAGCTGATTCACAGCTTCGTCCAGTTTGTGTTCAATCGGATGCCAATTTCACTTGATTTCAATATGCTCGGCGGATTGCAGAAATCGTGGCCATTATAGTTTGGCCGATGATTTTGTATGGGCTTGAACTATGAATGAACCCCCGGATGCGATGAAAGTTCAAATTTCCGTGCGATTCGCACGGGCGAAATTTAGCGAACGCAATCCCGTCCGAATAATTGAAAGACGCCAAGTTTTCTTTTCACTGGGAGCATGCAAATGGCTTGTGAACTCTAAAACCTGGGGGCTAATTCCACGATGTAAATAAGTCTGATGAAAACCCAAATGAATAAAATGAGCTCAGCAGCCCTTTCAGTTGGACTATTTTGTCTAGTCCTAACAGCACTTGTTCCATTGTGATTATTCACTCGGATGGAGCAGCGCACTCTACGCATGACGATTTTTCTTCCGACGAGATAAAAGGAGAGGCATTAGTATTGGCTGATATCATACCGATCGATAAAACATCTTATAAATTGACTTAAACATCTTATCGAGCTGGACTTTCTTTGTTCTCGTGCGCATTTGTCCGCGTCAAGGCGAAAACTTTTGACCAAAAAATAAACGACCGCGTGGAGCGATAAAAACTGCAAACTGGTTAGCGCGCAGTTTCATGGCTGTCTTTAAATCCGTTCCAGTGCCACCGAAACTCGGTCTTGAATTATTAATTTATCACGATAGCGACGTAAGTGTGTTCCGCGTTGGGTGTTGGAGCGTGAGTGGCATCGGCGCATAAATTAACAATCCGCTTGAAGATTATAATGGAACAAAGCTATCGTGTACCAGCACCGCCTAATCCAGAATCGAGCCCGTGTCCTTGCATTACTACGATTACATGCATTACGGGACATAGGAATATCTCATATTCAATTATACACTCACAAGAATTTCCCATTTATAAAACATCACCCACCCCTAAAGCGTTACCTACAATTATGCTATTATTTTCATAATGCTAAACTAAAACACAACATTTTTTTTTCTTTCGGAAATTTTCATTTCGTGGTATTTTACGTTTTATGAAAAAGTTATTTCAATTATCAAAATGTTTGTAATGTATATATATTTTGTTGGTGTTGTTTTTTCATGTATCACAGAATTACTTGGTCGAATATTTTTAAAAACAAAACTTTTCCCAGTGGAAATAAATTGAAAATGTATGCGAATTTTGTCGTACGAATGATTAATCGAATTGTTGCATTTTAATCACACTTGAATAGGAAGACTACTTTTTCGGGCTTCCGTACAATTTTGTTCTTGTCAAACTGATCATTTCATTTTCATGCTAAGCGTTTTATCGAGCGTATATTATTGGAAATTGATTAACCGGGATCATAAATAATGCATTGTTATAGGGCACGAAAATTTTGCGCTCCCTCTTTAGAACCTAAGGGTGCGCCTTGCTGGTAAATTATGTACACCACGTCACACCAATTATTATCTTCTCGTTGATAAGAGCTTCAATAATTCATCGTTTTTTCTACGTCGATTATCCAATTGCGAAATTTCATTTTTCTCTCAAGGTGTAAGTCAAATATAACATTTTTCAAATAAAAAAAAATAATAAAACAATAAATAAAAATAAAAAAAAAAAAAAAATTCTCTCTACACTTTTTTTCAGTATAAAAACTTCTTGACAAGAAAGTAAAAAAAGAGTTAAAACAAAGAAACTGGTATTCCATTCAATTTTCATCTAATTTTCGATGATGACTACAACTTCCTCCATTTTAGCTTGACAAAAAATTTCGAACAAAGGGTCGTTCCACGAAAATCTGATAAAAAATGTGTTGAAAAGTTGTCTGATCGAATTTTCCAGGGATCGCTAAAGGTATATTAAATCTCAACAGGAGTAATAATTGGGTATATTTTATTTAACGAGTTAAAGCGCAGATTTTTATTAGGGAAATTTTAATTTCACTATTGCTTTCGCTCGCGTTCCGCGGATCTCCCCCCCCCCCCGTCCGGCTATTGCTTTCGCTCGCGTTCCGCAGATCTCCCCCCTCCTCCGCCCCGAAGGCCTCCGGAAAGACCCGAATATTGCCGGAAATACCCGAGTCTTCTTGGAAAGTCTTTGGAGGACTTGAAAGCTCCCGGAAATAATACTGTGTACCTTACTTTTGCAAAATTCTTTGAAATTTCCCTCCGCAGGAGCATAACTGCTCGCAGTTATAACGTGTAACTTTTTTTTCAATTCAATTTAGTTTTTGATGAATGAATTGAGTTGGTATCAGACGCTGATCTATGGCTCTCTAATTTTTTTTATGAAAACGAATTAGAATTCCCTTAAAACATCGGTTCTTTGCTCTGTATTTTTTTTATATCAATACAAACCAGAATTTTTCTCGAAACGTTGGTCTGTGGCTGTTCTGTTTGTTTTCCTAAACACGAATTAGAATGTTCGAAAAATATCGGTCTGTGTAGGACCCTGCAGTACCGACTACAATTGGATGCTGGTGAGTTGAAACTCAACATTGCCGACAATGGTTGGGTTTCGGGAAATAAGGTATCTTTATTACCGACATCTTATGATGTTGGCAAAAGTAGGATCTTACATTATTATTTACCAGGGGTGTAAGGTTTAGTGACGCGCAATGCAATGTAATGTAACTTAGTTACATCTTAGCCTTACCTAGACTAATATTCTACTCCGAACCTCCACGTGGTACATCCTGGGTGTTGAGCAACGTGTTTGGAGACCGGGTATTTAACCCCGGTGGACAACAGGTCGACAGCTGAACGGAGAGGGTTCATGACCTCGGTCATGCACGGACTAAATGCGCAAGCATACTACTCTGACTAAATGTCAACAGTCCACATCAGCATCTGTATTTTTTTAGTAAATATGCGAAAATAACGAATGTTTATTTTAATATGAGCAATTCTATCCACAGCCTAAGAGGAAGCTCAAGTGGTCGTTTTTTTTGAAGGTACGAATCACGATATGATCGCCCTATATAAACCTATCATCTAGTCATCATCAATAGAACATATTCTTTGTTTTGATTTTTTGGTGATCCTAAAAAGAGCAGATTGTTTTTTGTTGTTGGCCCTGAAAAAGGCCGAATGTTTTTTGTTGTTGGCCCTAAAGAGGGCTTTTTTTCGTGTCCGGCGAAAAGCGTTATTTCATGTTCCAGCTTCTTTTTTTCCTTCGCCTTCTACTTCTCCTTTTCCTGGTGCTGCTGCTACTCCTGATCGATTCGACCCTGTTGCTGTTCTTGGGGCTTCTCGCTTGCCGACCAGTAAACGAGATTACACCGGAAAAAATGAATTGAAATTATCCAAGATATACGTATTTTTTTGACATTTTCAAAATTACTTACTGCTTAGCAAAGAGTGTCCGGAACAAGGCCGTCTTCATGCGATAGATAAAACTGGTGTTTTATCTCGATGGACGGCCTCTTGGACGCACTTTTCATGCTAAGGATGATAGCCGCACATACGTCCGTCATGTTCGATGTCTTAAAAAACACCGAAGTTCAACGGTTACGTATGTACGACGTTATCAACGCAGCGTGACTTCGATTCTAGTTGGCAAATTTCACAGTTTTTTAGATGTCCTGTAATTGGAACAATTCATTCAGCAATAGAATTTCCTGTTACAACAACCAAACGTTGGTCCAAAACATACTTACGCGAGCGATGAGCCTCGCTTGAACCTGAGTGGCGTTTTTATGGTGAGTTCTAAAAGAACTAAAGAAATATAAACATGTGTCGTCGTTTATAGGAAAAAAATTGAAAACTATCGATATAAATTTGTTTATACCTCGGTATCTTGGACGATTGGAGTTTCGACTTCCCCAGAAAAAAGATAGAGGTTCACCGGGGATTGCTGGGCACGAAAAACCGCAGGTGGTTGAATTTTTACAACGCCCGCCTGTTGTAACCCTCTTCATAGAGAGAGTCGATCAATGTCTAGGGATCTTGCAAGTGATCCCACGACACATCAACTTCTACTCCGGCGTTCATGGTTGAACTTATGAAGAAAAGTATAATATATAAATGAATTCACCGTATCTAGAGTGCTTCCGAAAAAGATTAACGGCCGATGCGCATTACCAATCAAGCGGTGAATTTTTGTGCAGGTTGTGGGTGTGAAAGACGGAAAGATACGCCCCCCCCCCTTTTAAAGTTTTAAATCAGGGAAATTTTGAATCTCAAACAATTGGGGGATGACTTTAAATGATGATATTCTCGATATCTTTTTTTGTTTCACAATTTAATGAACATATTTTATAATTAAAACTACTAAGTGCCAAAAATATATTTTAAAATGTTTGAAATTGAAAGACTCTGAAAAAGTCCGAGACTTTCAAGACTGGCAATTGGTTTTAAAATATGACTTTTAAGATCGATAAAAAGTCTTGAAATAACATTTTCAAGACTGAAAAACGGTTTTAAGTTATGGCTTTTAAGGTCTTTTAAATAAAGGTCCAAAAATGTCTGAGGAAATGTCCGGCTCAGTAGTAATAACTTTTGTCATATATTTTTTGATATTATAGCTATTTTCTCGAATATTCAATAATGTTATGAAAACACTCTCATTATCCAATATTTATTATATAAATACCCAAAAATACTATAAAAACGATTCAGAAAATGTCCCTTCAAGAAGTTAGACGCAGCGGAAATAATTTTTTTTATTTCTACCTATCATAAAATGGAAGAACTCAAGGCAAAAACTTCATTTGTTCGTCTTTTTTTGCTATGTCGGAGAAGTAGATACCCCCCCCCCTCCCCATTTTTCTAGAGTTTTTTACTTCCATATAGATGATACTTTCCCTCCCCTTCCTTGTCCTTTAAATTTTCTACTTCATTTTAACATTACTCATACTTTGTTAATAGTCTTAATTTACGACATTTAGTTCCACTAAGTATTTATTAAAGAAATATTTCATCAACTCACTCTTAATACTATGAAATGTCCAAAAAGTAGCTGTATGATAATCGTGCTAATACGCCTTTTCCGGATCACTTGCTCGGATAAAAACTCATCAGTTGCGCAATTGGAAATTCGTCATTTGCACAAATACAAACAAACATCATTTTGGCAAAACTTGTACAATAATATTTTGATGAATTATCATTGAAATAGAATAACGTGATTTTTTTCTATTTAACACAAAATGCAGCAGAACTTTTTTCAAAGCCCAAAATAATATCTGACAATATTAAATCATTCTAGCTACTAGCTACAAATGTAAATTTTACTGAAATTTTTGATGTATTGAGGTGAAATGTCATGTAACTCGTTTGTCTCTTTTACACAATTTAGTTACTTTTCATCTGATTATTTTTCAATAATGTATTTTTAGAATTTGGCTTTGCAGTGACCTCAATATATCACAGGAGATTATTTTGGCTGTTATAAAATACATTTTTGTTGCGACCTGTTGTTAAAAAGTGGAAACATAATTTTATTTTCTGTTCAGTTTTTTTGTTCCCATTGTTCAATTTTCAAGTTTTCATTCATAAGCCTAAACTTTAGAAGATAAAGACTGCTTTATTAGTTTCCCAGCGTGCGTTTTCATGCAATTTAAAAAAATTTTTTTTTTTTGGAAAACTTTGCCGAAACGTTTTTTTCCGAAACGTTTTAAACTTCAATTCCATGAAAAGTAACTAAATTGTGTGAGAGATACAAACGAGTTACATGACATTTCACCTTAACAGTTAATTGAAAGTTTTTATATTCTGTATTTCTGTAGTATTTATATTATTACAATGTCACGTGGTGATTTCGGCTACCCCGGATTCCGCGTAAAACTATTGGGCCGGGAACAGGACGGCGTGGCGGGGAGCGTTCAAGATGAACAGACGGCACAATAGATAATAAAAAACTTATCGCTGGCAAGAAAAAAAAACGTAAAACGAAAGGCCTGGCGGTGACGGTTGCGGCGACGTCGTTGGCGGCGGCTGTCGGCAGTGGTCGTCAGCGGCACTTGCGGCACTTTTATGAGGTTGGATGGGAGGGTTGAGCAACGGCGGTGCTCAACGGCGGAAAATTTGAGCAGAAAAAGAGGTGCAATAAG
>JAAMPD010003232.1:0-10797 GCA_025266255.1 Trissolcus basalis
CAATGTGTAAATTTTGTACTGCTTTGCTAGCGCATTCGCTTTTTCCCGAGGGGTTTCTTACCAACAAATTATTATCATTTAATGGGGGTATAATAAGACTAATGCTTTTGGTTAAGCTTTTGGTCATCATCCATACCGAGTTATCTTTCATGTCTAATTTAGATAATCTCTTATCCCAGAGGTCATTCCGCCAAAGTTTGATCTCTGTTTCAATGATTAATTGAAAATGATTTTGCAAATTTCTATATAGTTCGTTTTTTGTTCTTTGAAATTTTCGTCTCAAGTAATTTTTGTGTTTAATCAATTTAACAATGTCAATAGGTAATTGATCAGGTTTTCGTGTTTTAGTTTTTGGTGTTGCGTTTTCTAAGGCATCGTTTATTATTCTAGTTATCTTTATAATGTTAGAGTCAATTTCAGGAGGGGTTAATAACTTTTTATCAATAACTAGCTCGTTTTTTATATAGTTTCTATATTTTTCCCAATCAGCTTTCGCTAAGTTAAGTCTATGACTAGTTATTTTTGGCGCGTTTACATTCAAGAATCGCAAAACTAAGGGGAAATGATCAGACGACAGTTCATGTAATACTTTAATGTCTGCAAAACTACTCAGGTTTTTAACTATACCTATGTCTATCACACTGGGTTTCTTTCCTCTCTGCGGAGGTTGATAAGTAAATTCGCTAGGATGAATTATATTTATGTTTCTGATTTGACAAAAGTTGAATAAAATGTTTCCATTTTGATTAGCTTGCTGTTTTCCCCACCCTCTGTGCTTGCAATTGAGATCACCTAGGATGATAACAGAGCTGGATGTGTTTAGTAAAGAGTTTAATTCTTGTGTGTCTAATTTTTCTTGTGGTCTAAGGTAGGCTGATACAAATGTTGTGTTATTAATTTTTATTCCTACTGCTTCTATTGTTTTAATGTTAATGGTAGTTCTATTAAATTTAATTTCTTCTTTGATTATTATCATCACACCTCCTGCTCTGTTATCTCCAGGCCTGTCTTTTCGTATTATATTAAACCCTGGTTATGTTAAACCTATCTACTACTTTCTAATTTTGTCTCATTAATTGACATTAATTGTATTTTGTGAGTATTTATAAAATAGATAAGTTCATGTATTTTATATTTTACTCCGTTTGCATTCCAGTGTGCAATTTGTAAGTTTTTGATTTCTTTATTTTGCTGCATTTACAAATACCATCAGTTGTTCTTTTTCATTTTGACATTTTGCTAATTTACTATTCAGTTCTTTAAGCTGATTTAAGATGTTACTCAAATTACAGACTTGTTTAAGTTTGTTTATTTGGTCCATGATTTCTACAAACTCACCGATTTGATTTTCGTCAGGTTTGCTGATCTTTGCGGCGGACGCGTAGTGGGGCCGTCTTGTAGATTGGTGCCGTGGCTCTCTTCTGCTTCGCCTGTAGGTATTTCAGCGCCGTTTCGCATCCTGAGTAGTTTGCTGGGTGCGCCTCTCCGCAGTTCACACACTTCGGTGGGGCCTTTGGTAGCTTTTGGCAGTCTTTGGTTTCGTGGTCGCCTGCGCATTTCACGCATTTCGGGTCGAAACGACAGTTGGAGGTGCCGTGGCCGAACCCTTGGCAATGGTGGCACTTGGTTAGTCCCCGTTTGTTTTGATAGGCTTCCCAGCTTATTTTGACGTAAGCAAGTTGGTGTATCTTTTTCACCTGGCCGATGTTCTCATCCTTGTCGAGCGTCACAAGGAACACTGGGTTTGCTGACATTGGTTTGTCCCTCTTTTTGATAGCCTTGAGCTATCACTTTGACGTCTTGAGTCTCCAACTCCTCCTTGACCTTGTCCTCTGGGATCCGGGGCATCAGCTTGAGTACGATATGTTTTGTTTTCAGCCATTTTGATGTGTATGTGATGAACTGCGTTTTTTGCCCATCGAGTTGGCTTTTGAGTTTGTTGTAGTCACTTTCGCACTGCGTGAAGATAGTCACTTTGCCCTTTGAGTACCTCAGTACTGGTTTTTTGGATAGCTCTTTCTGCAGCTCTTCAACGAGTTTGTAGTGGTCTCCCTCTGCGCCTTCTGTCTCGTCCAGCTTGATGGAGATGGGTGGGATCTTTGCTCTGTGGTCCTCTACGACTTGCTCGCCGTTGAGGTCTTCCAGCGGTGCGAATTTGTTTGCAGTTGAAATTCCGGCAGCTACCTCGCTGCCGAGTACTTCGCCGAAAGATGGTTCCCTCCACAACCTACGCATCGCGGTCGGAGCTTGCAATTTTCCGAGCCATGTCCGTAGTGCTGACAGCGGTAGCACTGTGATTTTTTTTTTTTAGTAATTAGAAAAGTTTTATTTAATCTTTTTGTTATACATATACATGTACAGTTTTGTTTGTTGTTTTGTAATAGTGCCTGACATTTCGCGCCTTAACCTATTAGAGTTTTGTTACACATATTGTTATATTTATTTATAGGATATAATATTCTTTGACATGAGATCTATCTTCTATAAGGTAAAAAACTACAAAAACCTTAGACGTTTTACATTTTGTGTAACAGTAATAAACTTTTTTTTATATAATAAATAATGTAGAAAATAAGGGATGTTAATTCCTAGCCCGGATTCGGAATAAGAAAACACACGATTTATCAGACGACTGTTTTATTTAATTTAACGAACAAATTAAGGCTGGTGCGAGTTTACAAAAATACGTGAACATTTTCTATAACACTATCTGATCGCGACTGATCTCTCACGCGCCGAGGTGGGCTAATTAGAACTGCCCAATCAGCCTAAGCCCCCCCATCAAGGTCAGATGATCATCGTCAAGTCTCCACAATAACAAATAAAAAATAAATGAGAGAAAAACAATATGACTGTGAGGTGTTCACAGTATTTTGTGTTTAATCCTAAAAGGTAAATTAAGTTTATCAGTCTTGTTGAGCAGTTTGCTCATTTCTTCGCTAAGAGAGGCATGGAAATTGTCAGATAATTGTTCAAGATATTTGGTTATATAATTTATGTTACTTTCATTGTGTAGTTGTGTTATTCTTGTTTTGTATGGTTTGCTCAGGACCATTCTTAGACATTAATTTTGTGTGATTTGCAAACTATTTATGTCTTTTACACGAGCTAAGTTTGTCCATACGGGACATGCGTATGATATCAACGGAAAAATTAACATTTTATATATAATCTTTTTGTTGCTTATATTTAGTGCGCTATTTTTACATAGCAAACAATATAAATTTTTGATTTGACCCATAACTTTTTTTTTAATTCGTTTAATGTGTGTGCTAAAATTAAGTTTCTTATTATCTATAGGTGTAATCCTAAATATCTAACTGAATCCACCGGTGTGACATCCTGACCAAATAGATTAATTTTGTCAATTTTTTTGTGTAGCTTTTTTGAGAAGATGATAACTTCTCTCTCTAACGGTTTTGCTTTTATTAATTTTAATTTTCCACTTTTCAAAGTATTGTTCGAGATGAGTTGAGTGTTTTTTAATATTATTTAAAGCTATCGAGAGTTGACTAGAGTGCGAATATATCGCTGTGTCGTTCGCGAACTGAGCTAGTTTGGTGCCTGTGTGTGCAGGCATATCATTTATAAATATAATAAATAGGACTGGTCCTAGGATGGATCCTTGTGGGACACCTGCCGAGACCGTTTTTTTGCGCGATTTATCTTGCCCTATTTTTACCACAAACGAACGTCCACTTAAATAATCAGCTAAGATTTTTATTAAGCTATCTGGCATGCCAGTTTACAGTAGCTTGTACAGGAGAACGTCATGCCAGACTGTATCAAAAGCCTTTTCTATGTCAAGCAGGGCTGCTGCTGTGATTTTGTTTAGATTAAATTGTATAGTTATATCGTTGACGACTCTATAAAGTTGTTGAGTGGTAGAGCGTTTTTCTCTGAACCCGAATTGGTGGTCTTTGAGCGATTGTTTCAGCACTCCCGAATTTTTTATTCGAGTCAAAATGATGATTTCTAGTATTTTGCTTATAGTTGATAATAGGCTTATTGGCCTGTAATTTGTTGTTATTTTTGGATCTTTGCTCGGTTTCGGGAATGCTAGAACAATCGTTTTTTTCCATTCGTTGGGGAAATACATGTGTTTTAGGCACGCGTTGAAGATATGATTTAATTGCACAATGGCTTTTTTATTTAAATTTTTGAGCATTTTATTATTAATTTGATTATCTCCGGGAGCTTTATTATTTTTAAATTTTTGATGATTGATTTTATTTCTTTGGAGACGTTAGTTTAATTTCGGTAGCATTGTGTGACTCTTTTTTTATTGATATACGGCTCCCAGTTGATCCTGGTGTGGCTGATGCCCTGTTTTTTTGACTATCCCTATGTTTGTGTCTGAGTCGAGAGTTGGGACTCTGACTGGTACAGTCGCGAGTGGGTAGTAAAAATATTTTATTCAATTATTTGATGTTTACATATACGAATCTTTCAATATTCATGGAAAATGTAATTCTAATCAGAACTTCAACATGAACAAGTCCATCCTTCTCGACATTGAGAAAGCATTTGCCACAGTTTGGCACTCAAACCTAGTACTGAAAATAGATGACATCGGGAGTCCAAATTATATCACAACAACCATGTCCAGTTTTCTGTCCGAGAGAACCTTCAAAGTAAATATTGGAGACAAATTTTCGAATACCAAACAGATCTCAGCCAGAGTACCACAGGGTTCAATCCTGGGTCCAGTTTTTTATACAATTTATATAAATGACATCCCGAAAAATGATAAAACCATACTTTCACTGTTCGCAGATGACACTGCAGTTTACAGCCACTTCTGGAATATACAAAAAGCCATAGAAAAATTTGAAGAACACGCTGAAGAAATCAATGACCATTTCGAAGAAGACAAAATTAAGATCAATCCTGGAAAAACCGAATTTATAATATTCACACATAAATGAGCACATATTCATGAGCTAAGCAACGTTTTACTTGTGAAAGATTATTTGAGTCAAATTGAAAAAAGGTAATAGTCCAATTAAATTTAAACTATTTCCCAACTGCGTGGAAAGAAGCCATTGTCTTGCCCATCCCGAAACCAGGGAAAGATCCCACAAACCCAACTAGCTATCGACCAATAAGCCTTTTCAAACTTGAGTAAAATCCTCGAACGCCTAATACTGAACCGGATCATGAGAGCGAAAACGCAAAATGCAACCCTCAAAGATCATTAGTTTGGCTTGAGGGAGAGGCGCTCAACGACCAGACAGTTGTCAAAGGTCGTAAATGACGTTAGACTGCAATTCAACACAAAACGAGCCACTGCTGCCATGTATCTCGATATTGAAAAAGCTTTTGACACTGTCTGGCACGATGAGCTCATATTAAAGCTTCATGAAGCCAGAATTAAACAATATGTAATACTGATCATCAATAGCTTTCTGACCAATAGAAAGTTTAGAGTCAAAGTAGAAAATGAACTTTTAAAAGAGCTAGTAGTTCCAGCAGGTGTGCCTCAGGGATCGATCTTTGGACCGGTCCTATTTATCAACTACATCAATGACCTCCCGGGTTTTAAAGATACTCAAATTGCCCAATTCGCGGACAATACAGCAGTTTATTCAGTCTCGAAAAAGCCTGTGATGGCAATTGAGAGATTGAAAAAACACGCTCGATACATTTTAAACTATTTTAATAATTGGAAAATCAAAATTAATCCGACGAAAACTGAACTAATAATTTTTTCCTCAGCTAGCCTCCAAAACAAATATAAACTAGTAGTGTTTAACACAGAAGTCGAAAACTCAAACAGTGTCAAATACCTGGGGGTATACTTGGACTCCAAATTAAACTTCAACACTCACATAAGCAAAATCAGAAACAAATGTCTTGCACTTAAGTCTAAATTATTTCCTTTATTAATTAATAAAAAAATGTCGAGCCAAAACAAACTGTTAATCTACAATATGATTATCGAACCAACCATGGTTTATGCCAGCCCAATATGGGGTCGAATAATTTGCAAAGCACGTATGAGGGAGCTTCAAATCATACAAAATAAATGCCTTAGATTAGCCTTGAATAAAAAGCGTAGAACAAAATTAGTGAAATTACATAAACTAGCACAAGTGCCCTTTATCGAGCGTTGCATTGATAAACAGGTCCATGATTTCTAAAACTCACCTTATCTGAAAGATATTGTAACTCTACCAGATCAAATGATATCCCATTTAAACTAAAATACTCGCTCACTTATAAGTAATCTTCGTTGTAAAATTGTTATTGTTCTAGAGTCTATTTTTCCTACAAAAAATTAATAAGGTTTTTAAACGATTTTTCCTTATAAACAAATCGAAATAGTCAAACACTGTACTAGTACATCCTCAAGCCGTAATAAGCAATTGTTAGTTTCTAGGTTGAGCGCAAGCGGGTACTAGAGTCAAAATAGGTTAAGTTATATATATTTATTTAAATAAATGTAAACTATAAAAAGATAAATAAAGTTGTATTTCAAAGTCAAAAGACAGGTGGCGTGCGAATAGACACTGCCGTAATTGAATCAGACGGATGGACGTGTGGACGGGTTAGATGTGAGGACGGGTCAGACTTGTGGACGGGTTAGACGGAGTGGACGGGTTGGACGGATGGACGTGTTGGACAGGTGGACGGGTTAGACGAGTGGATATGTAGACATGTGTGTACAAATAGACACACCCCAAATTTTTATATCGAATGACGATGGTTTCGAGTAAAATAACAGTGTAGCACATCTTAAAAATCATAATTGAAAAAAAATTAACATTTTTCCTATTATAATTTTTTCGATAAGTTTACATTGACAAAACCGCACAGAAAAATTGATTATTTTACAATTACTTGAAAACAACGATTGAATAATACTATCGAGCATAGACAAAAAACAAAAATTCAAATATTGTATTATTTTCATTTATCAATAACGATTCCAATAAAATGTTGCATATTCACAACATAATTCCAAAATAGTTTTGTTTCGTGTGCTTTTGATATCCGCTATCATATTTTTTAATGTCTTTTTTTTAAAGTGACTCGTTATGTTTTGATATTAGACAAGTTATTAATTCTGGGAGTATTAAATTTTTAATATTTTAATTCTTCATGAAATATGTTAGATTTCATTGGTTGTTGTTCGTTTTGTCTTTCAGTAATTCATTATCAATTTTACGCGTCAGACCAGCGGCCAAAAGTGGAACTAACCGTGCTCTCGTGTCGTAAACGGCACTCGACCAGGTTAGTTCCACTTACGACCCGTTAGTCTGACGCGTAAAACGTCGTACATGCCTCGGGCGTCGGTAGCGCCCTCGACTGTAATTTACTCTTGGCAAAAAACACAAGGAAAAAAAATGATGGGTTTAACAAGTATAGCATTCTTAATTATAATATTGAATAATAATAAGCCGAATAAAAAAGATTGACGCTAAACACAATAAAATTCAAATTTGAGTAATATTGAGAGTAAGATGCATCAACCGACCAAATACAGCAAAAAATTAAATCTTTGTCTACTTCACTTTTCGTGACTGCATAGTATTTGTTGATAGGTAGCTTAAAATGTTAACTACGTAACCATATATAATTTTAGCACTTTCAGTTTCAACCGGAAATATTTTTGGGAATTGTACACTGAATCATGGACCGTCGACCACCCCGAGCTTATAAAGAATATTTTGAACCTGATTCGGATCTCAGCGTTCCAAGACGCACTTTAAGAAGACATGCTGCGCGGATACAAGCAGTGAGTACAATTACGTGTTGAAAATGTAGACACAACCGTTAAATTCATTATATTTTGTTTAAGTTTTTCTGACGTATTTCTATATAAACGTGTTCTTTACAGGCACAACAAATTGAGCGGATTGACAATGATCAATTAGTTGTTCTAAACGATAATGATATTTCAAATGAGTGTGAGGTACAAAATGAAATTCTTCATGAAAATATCACAGAAAATATGGAACAGGTTTATGACCAAGAAATTGAACATAATAGATTCCAAAGTTTGAATGATGTAAGTTGTTGTATGCAATCAGAACTAGAAATTCAATTATAATAATGTTCATTTCCTTTAAAAGTTTTCGTTTTGTTTCTAATATTTCATGCATCTCCTTTTTTTATATTTTTTTGTAAATCTTGTTAATTCTTTTCTGTTAATGAATATTCAATGAAAAGGGTCTCTGGATTTTAGCTGATTCAGTTTTGAAAAATTTAAATATTTCTAATTATTAAGATATTAATAATCTTAATAGTAAATTAAATTCAAAATATTTGAAAGAAACTACAGACTATCATTACTTAAGAATCTTATATAATATTACAAAATTACTTCATTTTTTGATAACTTTCATTAAATTTTCAGAGTTCAGAAAACGGATCCTTCCAATTTCGCCATTACTTTGAACAAGATGACATTGATGAAAACTTGTCAGACGATGCCCTGAATCCAATGACTGATTGCTCAGGAAGAGTTCAGAGAGATGCACCATTTCATGATTTACAACAATTTTTGGAGGAAGAAAAGATATTTGATATATCTTTAACTATCAACAAGAAGGAGCTCCTTTTAAAAATATTAAAACATGCTATTCGACATAAATGTAGCAAAACTCAACTGGTGGCTTTGATGCAACTGTTCAATGATGTCCTTCAAATTGCTATACTACCAAATTCTATTCATTTGATTGATAAGTTGTTCAATCCAGATGTTGGTGTAGTTTTTCATGCTATGTGTAAGAAGTGCAACATTTACATTGGTAATTTTGATAAAGGACAACGATCAATAGTTTGTTCCAACTGTAATTCAAACGTAAATCTCATGGAAGAAAAAAGCGGAAATTTTTTGATTACATTCAACATAGAGAAGGATATTCAACGTTTGATGAAACGTTACGGCTCATATTATAAGTACGTTGTTGAAGAAAGGCGACACACACCTAATGTCATTAAGGACATGTACGATGGTGTCTCATATCGCCTCTTCGTCCAAAACTTACCGGATGATGAAAAACGTCGTTATATGACTTTCACTTTCAACACTGACGGAGCACCTGTGTTTGAAAGTTCGACCGATTCTATATATCCAATATTCGCTAAACCTAACGAGTTGCCGGATGATGTGATAATACCATGTGCACTATGGTTTGGGAAATCTAAGCCATCTATGAACGCTTTTCTCGTCCCTTTTATACATGCAATGAACGAATTAACTCGGACTGGAATTCCATGCACCGTCGAAGGAGAAGAATTAACAATTAAACCATACTTCGTTTGCTGCTGTGTGGACTCCGTGGCTCGACCCCCGATGCAAGCACTACACCAGTATAATGGTGCCTACGGTTGCAATTGGTGCCTGCACCCGGGAAAAGTCTATCCTGGTACGAAGACTGTTAAATATCCAGTAATGCGAACAACTCCACGTAATAGGACTCACGAAGGTTCCGTCCGAGACATGCAAAAGTTTGAAGACAAGAAAGCAGTACTCATGGAACGGAACCGTTCCACTCAAAAGCTACACGTCAACGGGTTTATCGGTACTTCTCCTTTACTAGGACTAGAAAAGTTTAACATCGTGGACGGGTTCGTGCCAGATTACATGCATAGCTGTGTCCTTGGAATCATGAAACAATTCACAGGGTATTGGTTCCAATCTCCACAAAACATAATTTACAGCCTCAAAGAAAAATTCAAGGAGATCAATAAATTGTTGCTGCAAATTCGACCTCATTCTGCAGTAAAACAACTCCCTCGGTCACTGGATATTCGGTCTTTTTGGAGAGCTAAGGAATGGTTAAACTGGTGTTTATACTACAGTGTTCCTGTCCTGAATCAATTCATGAAGAAACAATACATGGATCTACTTTTTGTTGTTTGTAGAAGGTCTTTATCTTTTGTTACAAGAAGAAATTTCTTTTGCAGATCTTAATAGATCAAATGAACTGTTTGGAAAGTTCCAAAGTGGAACTATGCGGTTATATGGTAAATGGGCAATGACGTACAATGTCCACCAGTTGCCACATTTAGTTGAGAGTGTACACCGTTATGGACACGTTAAAGCTCACAATGGTTTTCCTTTCGAAAATGCAAACGGAGACATGCTTCGTCACCTGCATGGAGGACGGGGGGTTGTAAATCAGATCATTAATTGTATCAGTTTGCAAAGATGTCTACATTTTTTATTGGGCGATTTGACTGAAAAAACTGACACTAATTTCGATGAAGAATATGTAAAACTAACAAAGCAATTCTGTAAAGTGGATAATCGCATTTATTTTGGAAAACCCGGTAAAATGCCTGAAACAATTAATGAACTTGGTGTTTTATCGGATGACACCATCGTTTATAATCGTTTGCTGTATAATAAAATCATTTACTCAACACGCGATTCAAATAAAAAATCCAACAATAGCTTTGCTTTATTAAAAAATGGCGAGTATGTCAAACTCAAAGGTTTTCTAATTGATAAATCCAACAACAATGCAGAATTTCTACTTGTTCAAATCCTCGCGACTGATAACTTGTTCCATAATGCTTATCATCAAATGCAAAAAATTTTATCAGTTGACGACAATTCTGTTCTGCGACCGTTTAAGGAATTGTCAAAACCGTGTGTACAAGTTGAATTAGCTAATGAGTCAATTGTAATTGCCATGCCTCCGATTTCGTACTTTTAACGTGAAAGTAATCTTTTCTGATGAACATCTCAATTGTTATTAATTATGTTTATTAATTATGATTCAACATGAACATAATAAATAATGAACAACTTTAACTGGAAGTGTCACAATATTTACAAAA
>JAAMPD010003233.1:0-10756 GCA_025266255.1 Trissolcus basalis
CATCAAAACATAGCGATACTTAAACCTAGATCTTAAATCTGAGTCACCAGGAACTTCATCGAGACCCAGACTTTGTGTTCTCCTGTTGGTTTTCGAGAACGATAACGACGTACTGTGTCTCTTTTTTTGACGCAGCTCAAAAAGCAGCGTCACAATATTATATAATTAAAATATAAACAGTTTATATTTTGAATATAAAGCGGCAAAATCTTAAATATAAATTGTATATAATATAAGAAGTATGTTACATATGTATTTTTTTTGCATATATTTTGACAAATATTTTTTATATTCAAAATATATCCATTTATATTATACATATAAGTCATTATATAAATAATTATTTATAAAGTGGAAATAAACGATATATAAATAAAATAAATATAAATTTCATGAAAAATAAATATTATATTGATATTTATATTTAACATTTATTAATATTTACACGTTTATTTCTGTTCCTGTAGGAACCATGATAATTGTGACTCTTGATCCTAAAAATTCAACTGCAAAAACATTTTAACCACAAAAGACATGAAATTTTTTAATTTTTAAATCAGGCGACAAGCAAGGCACAGTTCGAGTTAAAAGTGTGAAGCCGCATAAATGCCCGAGGATTTAGCTCCCCCTCTGGGAAAAATATTCCGCGATTGTATACTCGCTCATCTGATAGAATATTCGATGCTGCAGTTTGCCATTGAATGTGAGAGTGCAAATGCTCTACAACTTATGCATTATACACCACGAAGCACTCATGCTCATCGTACTTTTATTGGGATCATTGTTTTCGGCATCAAGAAATGCTAAATGTGAATTTGTCGCTCATAAATTGATTTAGGTAAACGTTCTCTTTTCCTCATCCTATCGCTGATTTTTTTTCTCAAAAAAAGTCGTCCAATTTTTCCATCAATCAAAAAAGTACAAAACAAAAAGTAAAACCAAGCTTAAAAAAATGTATACGTATAATAAGAACGATGATTTTTGTTAAATCATTAATAATGATCATGATAAATTCTTATTTCCGTGCGATAAAGAGTGTATTTCATTTATTACTGCTGTGTAACGCGCAGAAATAAGGTTTTTGAATGCGACACAATTTCGACCGAGAGAATGATATTTTAATCTCACGGCGTGTTTATGACAATTTCGTGTAGGAAAAATAAATAACGAAAAAGAATAAAGAGAGTGGACGGAATAAAGTTGAAGGAGCACAAGTGAGAAGGAGAGAGAGAGGTCGGGAGCGAGAGAGACGGAGAAAAGAGAGAAGACGAAAAAGCGAAGCCGCGGCTCATGAATAATAATTGAAATTCATGCGAGAAAATTGCGACTCTATTGCGTGCATGTTGCAGTTCCAAAGTACGAATGAGAAAAGAACTGTGGGGGGGGGCCGCGCGAACCAAGACTAAACCGCCTTGGAGAATTTGAGGCAGCGGGGACGTAAGAAAGACATCCTCAATGAAGGCGACGAATTGTAAGTAAATACGAGGCAAACAGAAGAACGAACTAGAGTGGCTGGTCGGTATTGTATTAAGTATGTGACAGTGATGTAAAAGTATATTTTTTTATGTATGAAATTTTATAATTTTATCAATTTTTTAATTTCGTTGAAATATCATAGGATATGATGCTTAACCCCACACGGACAAAAATATATTTCAAAATATATGTTACATATATTTTCTATATTTAAAATATATCTGTATATATTCTGCATATAAGTCATTTTTATAAATCATTTTTATAAATTATTTTTATAAATTATTTTTATAAATCATTTATAAAGATACAATATATATTTATATAATGAATTCATAGTGTTTTTCTAGATAACCTAACCTCAAATGTTATTTTTTCATACGTAAAAGATTTTTCAATAATTTTCAAACATCCAATTTTTCTTCTCTTGACACATTAAGAAATTTTAGAGTCGAAATTGAAACATGGTGACACAAAATAAAATTTCAAAAATGAAAATATGACAAAATAGAAAAATGGAGATCGTTATTAAAATATTCGGGTATCAAAATATCTGGAAAGTTGAAATTATAAAGTTTTATTTCAAGGCATCACGAATTTTTTGCCTTGTTGAAACTTGAGAGAAGTGTTTAATGGCGCGCGTAAATACTTTTTTTTTTCTTCAATCGTCGCTTTACAATTAACATTATACATTATTCTGTCGTAATTAGTCAGGTTGCCATCGCATCCAAATGAGACGTATTTCCTGCGACTGTTCGCGTTGTTCGCTTATTTCATCAATTAGTTCCGACACGGAGTACGAAATGAATACATTTCCTTTGAAATAAGATTTTCACAGGCCCGAAATGGGGAGATAAACAAGCCGTAAGACAAGAGGGACATTGTTTCTGCGTACATTCGCGAGATAAACCTCGCGTATTTGCACGTAGAATAATTAAGCGCAAGAAATTTTTGCATCTCTGATAAGAATTTTTGTTGGAGGAAGGGTAATTAGGAGCTCTGAAGTTGAGGTTTTTATGAACTCAACTATTCACAATTCTTTGCAAACAAAAAAAAAGTAATTTCAAATAACATTTTCAAACAAACAACACATTCCTTCCATTCAATTGGACAATTTTTTCACTGTAAACTATTTCAGCGAGAATAAAAAAAACATTCCGTGTTATTGGCTAAATAAATAAAATTATTATTTTCTTTTGCGATTTGTTCAATTGTGAAACCGCTCCGACTGGCAGTATTTTATTCGAGGTTTGAATATTTCATTAGCACCGTCTTAACCTCAAAACCATCTCGATGCAATGGATTCCACGTTGCTGTCGTAATTTTGAGAGCATTTTTTATTCCGAATCTAATTGTGCTCTGGAAAAATTACAGTAGCAGGAGCGAGGTATAGCTTAACAGAAATAGAAACACTGCGTAATCCAGGAGGAAAGAAAATCTTACAGGTTCGAAGCTGCATGAAACGATATTAGTGGAGCAAATCGAAAGTGCTGATGTACAACATAATCTGATTTTCATTGCACTGTGAAAGTAACATGAAGACCTCCTCTCGTCCATTGAAATTTTTAAAGGGTTACCTACCCGCCTATCGGAAAAATAGAATACAATTTCTTTCCAATTTTTTTAACAATAAAATAACCAATATTTTTTAACTTTTCAATTATTTATACACTAAAAAATAAACAATTTTCTTTTTTCAAACATTTTTCACTTGAAAGAAATTAAATTTATAAGTTTTATCTCCAATGTAAAAGTGTCTGAAGGATATGAAAATTGTTGTTTCATTTTAGTAAAAATAAAAATAAAAATAAAAAAAAACAGAAAAAATTGTTCATCTTTCGTATTTTTTGTTGACGTTGCAGGTTGAAATCGCCTCTTGACTGATTTGTACGAAGTAACACATTTCTCGCGACAAATAAGAAATTGCAACAACTAGAGATAATTTTGCAAAATCGTTTTCGGCGGATGCATTTTTTTGCATGCAAATTCACAGTTCGTGAGCATGTTTCAGGGGGATCTTGAACTTGTCGGTAGTTGTGGTGAATCAGCGTGACTGTGGTAGCTTCATTAAAGCGCACTCTTAGTTTAGAGTGGCTTTGCACAAAGTCGTGGAGGATGGCTCTGGAGTTGCAGGACGCAAAAGGAAGGCAAAAAACGACATTGCGAGAAATAAAATTTCAAGCTGCATATTTAGCGTAGCGGTAACAAGGCGGATGGTAATTGTATTGACCTGTCGAGGGCCATCGACTGTGCGACGACAATTCCCCCCGAGCCTTTTTCAATTCTCCTTATGCGTCATGAATATTGCATCGTATCGTTATGAACTCGGGTAATTGGCCTAATTATTTACGTACTTTTTTCTATTTGCGCATTTCAAGCCCACACTCGTAGTTTTTTTAATCACTTAAAAAGGTTGTCACAACATACAATAATTAGTTGTATAAATAAACTACGTTCAACTGAATATTGACTTGTACTACTTGGAAGTAAAAAATCGCAATGGTTAACGAAAATCGTTTAATTAATATATTTTTCTAATGTTTAATTTCATAGAATTTTTTGTTTAGCGTATTTAAAATTTTCCACAATATCAATGATTGACTGTACAAATAACTATGTCCAAATGAATATTGACTTGTACTACTAGGAAGTGAAAAAATCACACTGGCTCACGAAAATTCTTTCATACAATTTTTTGAAGTGCAAAGTTTACTAAAAAAATTAATTTTAATTTATAAAAGGGTTGTCACAACATATAATAATTAGTTCTACGAATTTCCATGTCCAACTAAATATTGACTTTGACTACTTCGAAGTGAAAAAAATCACAATGACTCACGAGAATTGTTTCATGAAATTTTCCAACGTGCTCAGTGTAATTAAAATAATTATTTTTAGTTTACAAAAATATCGTCATAACATACAATAATTAGTTGTACAAATAACCATGTCAGCTTGAATACTGACTCCGACTACTTGACAGTGAAGAAAATTGCAACGACTCACAAATATTGATTCGAAAAATGTCTTAACGTTCTTAGTTGGATGAAAAGAATTTGTTTTGAGTTTGCACAACTTGTGACTTTGTTAAACAGAAACATCCAGGTATGGATGTAAAGAAGACGCAACGCAGATCACTATGCATGTTACACGTATGAAATTTAGATGTTGACATGCACGTAGCATGTACATCTAACAAAAATAATGCACGAATGTTGTGTACATGTAAAATTTTCGTTTCAACTATCGTCAATTACACTGATTGCAACGATAGTTTTTATTTGTTTATGTCCTTTTTTTTTAATTCGTTTTTACAGTATGGAAACTCAAATATTGATAACGTCAAATTGCCAACCGTTCGTGTGTAATCCAAACTGCAAACGTAACTTTATACTTCCTCATTTTTGTAGAAAAATTCGTTGTTTCAGAAACAATGATATTACAATGAATGCAAAAATTTGTATTTTTATTCAAACAGAACAGTATCGCAGATCGGAATTTTTTTTTTTTCAGGAAAACACAATTTACCGAAATGTGCGATAACAAATGTGAGATATTTGTTTCCACGTCCGGACGGGACTCATATCCTAAACATTGCGGAGCATTACGTAATCAATGTTTCTAACATGACTGACTGCAGGAAGATAACAATTTAGGCTTTGCGCAGGCAAGCGTTTTAATTAGGCTCTCTACAGTCTGTCTCTGAATTGATTCAATAGAGGCGCACAATAGGTTTGCAAGAATCAGTGCAAATCTGTACACGCACACACTCTCACAACAAGAACGAACAGATACTCTGGAGAATTCGTTCATTCATCCAATCCACAACAATACCAACGACAATTTTGTCAAGGCCGGACAAATGAAATTAAAAGAAATATCATCTCGAGGATAACTTTTTTTATAAAAATACTAATACAAATTTTGTATCAGTAGATCACATATCAAAAAATTATATGATCTGTATCGCCAGCAAGAACAAGTTTTTGTGTTACGTAATTTCAGTAGGGATGCTTCCAATAACTGTAAAATATAATGATTAATATTTTACAACACCAAAATCAAATTTCAAATATTCATCGAAAACAATTACTTCTTCGTCTTTCAGATATTTGAAACATTGATATATATAAATTACACGAATGAAATTCTGAACTCGATAAAATTGAAATTCTCGGAATTTACATATATAAAATTAAATTTCATTTGATTATACAGTTCATTCATATACATTTTGAAATGAAAACCAAATTTTTTTCCACATTTTTATGATCAAAACAGAACCTTGATTCAATAGTTACATTTAGGTTACGTACACTATATATTTCTCTCCACTTCAAATATATATTTACCCTCTGTGTGTAATTTCACTCATTCAAGTGTAAAATCATACTATATTTAAGGTGCAACAACATTACCGTATGTATTAATAATTTTACACATATTTTATACAATATCTGTCAAAATTATTACAACTTTTCAGAATCACAATCATCGTCTCTATTTTACATTTAAATTTTAACTCTTTACAGGTCTCTGGGTATACGTCACCCGATCTAATGAATTTGATAAAAACTATTTACACCTACGGCGTATTCTATGTAATAATTATATTGAGCGTTGCACAAATATTATGAGTACCAATTTATAGCCAAAAAAATTTGTTTTATTTTTAAATGGTGCTAATATTTTTCATTTCATATGTTAATATTTATCAAACTTGAAGTTTTTCATATAAATATATATATATTATTTTTTTTTATTCAATTAAATTTATATTAATAATATATTTTATTTATATAATTTACTTCTGCTTTATGAATATTTTATAGATGACTCATACATATGTAGAATGTATATGGAAGTATTTAAAATATAGAAAATATACGTAAAATATATTTTCGTCACGAAAGGGTTTTTCTGTTATAGCCAAATTTTAGGTTATAAAAATCTATATAAAGTTTTTTATTTTTTTGGATTGTATAGTGTTAAAAGTTCACTCAGTTTCTACATCCATACCTTTGCCTAAGTGACAATTTCCAACTCGCAGGATTTTGGGGTTCTTATCGCGTCCTAAAATGTTGTCATATTTTGGTAAGGATTATTTCTAACCGTACACTCTGCATCATTAAATCCGTCCAAGTAAATAAAAGGGCTTATCTGAGCCTTCAACTATAAATATTTTGATAGCAGCTACCAGTGAAATTTCTCACCTTAGATAAGGTCCTGTCCGTGTCGTTTTGTCAAAAGAGAGTCGTCTAAATGACTGCGCGTTCTGCCATACCGACGGTGTCCCATTTGTTATTGTTGTTAAATTTCCTGAAACTGAAATTGAATACGTTGAGAATGTACATATGATTAAATTTTTGTCTATCATTACATATTATTTTGAGGGAGATAACGTTGGGGATTGATTGTGAAATGCGATCACAGTTAGCGACCTCGTTTTAGATGTGGTGATTGTCAGATGTCGATGTTATCGATAAAACGACATCACTAATTACGATCGCGTTTCATAATCAATCGGTCGAATTTTATTAATCAAAATTCAAACCGATATTCCCTCTATCACTGTCGGATTCCTAATTATTTGAATCAACCAGGGCCCTTGCCTTTGAACCGAATCTTACAATTTGAAACCCTTTGAACCGACATAGCAGACGTAACGTCCAACTTTTTATAAGTTGTTTAATTTAGTTATTTGTTGAAATTTGATGAATTAAATTTGCCCCGGAAGTTTCATACACATAGTTTGAAGTTGAATGAAATAATAGTCAGAATGTTATCAATGGCGAGCAAACGTCTAATATTCACGAAAGACAAAATTGTTTCTCAAATACTACTTCGACGGGACTTTGTTTTCTTGCAGCTAACTTTTCGATGGATTTCCATTGCTTTGATCAGCAAGCCGAAAAACCAAGGGAAGTTGTTTCATCCCTTTTATGATCCGAAAGTACGGAGGCAAAGGGTAATGTAATTTTAATTAAACGAGCATCACGAATTTAAAACCGCGCGAATTAAGAATGGGCGAGGGCATCCGCAACAGTGAATTTATTTTTTCGCAACGGTAAAACTTGATTCGAGCGAAAAACGAATTAAATAGTGATTTGACTTCAAAAGACCTTGTTCACGGTCGAGGGGTCTCAGTCTTTTCTGTTTAACTTTTCGTCGAAATTAATTAACGTTTAATATATCTCGGAAAAATGACAGTGCACAAGCCCGAGATGTAAGAGTTAATTAGGTAAATGAAGATCCGTATCTTGATTTGAATAATATAAATCCACTCCACTTAAACACAGCTGCAGAGCGCTACCCTGCTTCTGTCATTTCACTTCATATTTAACCGTTCCTCGGATATCAATACCTGGGCTTTCCGCTGACCCCGCTGCTTTCAACCATTCACAGTCTCTTAACCGCGAAATGTGACCCACATATCCGTTAGCCTGTCAGCCGGATCGCTGTGAATTAAAAATCCATCGCGCGCTTATTCGAAATAAAAGCCCTAATTCAAGCGGACAATGTGTCCTGATTCTTTATCATTGTCAATTGCGCTCAACTTTTATACCCCATTCTTATGGGATTTATTGAATGTAAAAATCATTCATCTTTATTTCAAACTCATAAATCCGGATTCAACATTTTTTTTTTCTACCTCCAACCCTTTCTCTTTTGCGCGAATTTTACAAACAGTTCAAAAAAGTTCATGGATAAGTGTACGGAATCCTGCGACTCTGCATCGATTGCCCAATAAACTTGACTTGATTTGTGTGAAGATGAAATCATCTTGGCATTAGATAGTGAAAAGATTTTGTATATTATCAATACAAGAAATATATATTTGCAATATTTTATCAGTGTTGTCCAGGTAATGGCGATGTATTGAGTATATAGAATTTTTATTACAGCGCCATCTGTCGACAATGAAAAAAATTTTTTCAAATGAATCTTCAAATGTTCACCTGAAATGAATGAAATTTTATATTTTTCATATGAATATAATACAGTTTTTCAATAAAATTTATATTTTTTTATATAATTTATTGCCGCTTTATTATTTATAAATTACTTCTACTATATAGAATATATTTCAAATTAGAAAATATACTTAAAATAAATTTAGAAATGTTTTTGTCCGTGTGTGAATTTTTTTATATAAATGAGTTTCAAGGTCCATAAATTCGTTATTTTGAAAATCTGAAAAACACACTTTTTCAGTCCGAAAAATGCTGTATTTGATGTGATTTGTTTTGTATTATATTATAATCTTGATATTTAGACGACTCAGAAAAGTAAGATTTTCATAAAAATTCATCGTGTTTTCGGTTATTTTCGGTTACTTTTAAATTATTAGGTTGCAATTAATGTTCTAGATGGTAATTTTAGAACAACTTTAAAACACCACTTGAAAAATATTCACAACATTTCAATTACCTTTTGTCAGCTCCAAAAATATACCGAACCTCAAAAATAAAAGAAATCAAGGTTACATCCATTTCACGTACGTCTCGTGAAATAATCTCTGACAAATTTTTGGGATTTTGAAAATGAGGCGGATCCGATTAATAACTAGCGCGACGCATCCATTATTCAGATTTCAATTATAGCGTGTCCTCATCCGGCTATGGGTGACGTTTCACGTGTGTCGCGCAAGGTCATTGACTTGGCAGTCCTAACGAGGCACGAATAATTGATCGATTCAAAAAGCATCCCCCTCCCCGAGCCCATTTGGCGTTTGCCAATCGCTGTTTATTTTATTTGTATACTTCGGGTGTGCCCTTTTTATCATCGTCATCCTCATTAAGCGGATGCATCGTAATGCATTTTACGAGGCTTCCTCGGGGAAATCAGCCGGAATTTCTCCTGTTACTCCAAGAATCTGCATGAACAAACAGCAATTAATCAGGGCCGTCTGTTTATGACTGCAAATAAGATCAATTAGAATTGTTCATCTCACAATCGAAGAAAACGCGGGATTATGGATGCGGAAATTTAATCTTTGTGAATTTTACTTCGCCGGGATGAAAGGGCAATGAAAAAGATAATTGAACCAATTGTGAAACGCGTGTATTGTAAAAATATAACAACACAGTTGAATGCAATCCGTCGGAGGGCTTTGTCTTGTTGTTTTCGATTCCATCATCTTGTTTTTTTCATTGAAATTTCAGACAAGCATAAATTGAAACGCTATTAATACATTACGCGTAACATGACTGGACCGTGACCTCGCTGAAGCGTATGGATGACTAGGCGTAATTTAAGCAAATTCATAACCGAGGCCGGAATTCGCATGCATGATACCTCTAGCTTTTGTGATCAATCATAATCGAAAATTCTAGATCCAATTAGAACTGAAACACAATTAACCGGATTTAGTTCTATGAACTCTAATCGTTATTACTCTCTATTTGTTTTGTCAATGAAAAAAAAACAACAACAAAAACAACGAGAAACAAAAGTAAAACATTCACATCATTTCATTTCACAAAGATAATTTGAAAAAAGAATCTCACAGTCGGAGAGGAAAACGATTTGAAAAATACATTTTTTCGCTTGTACACGAATTGTAAACAAATTGGACTTTTTCACAACTTTGTCAACTTTCGCATACGCTGGATTATTAGTTCATAAACTTGTACATGCAAATAAATTTTAGAAATCAAGTTTTAATGAAAAATTCAGCATGTCACAATTCACATTGTCCGTCGATGTCAATGTAATTTTCATTTGTTTCAAATTGTACATTTTAAATTTTTACCCACACAAGGATAAAAATATACGTGTGAATATATTATTATTATTATTATTATTATTATTATTTAATGGCAGCAGCTATAAGCTGATATACACATTGAATATCCTTGCAAAAAATTACATGACTAATATGTATACATTTTCATAACACGCTTCTATACAATTTGTAGTTTCAACTTAATTTTATATCACATCGATTATATCACAAAGTTTCGATTTAAAGGCACGGATGTCGTCCGACTCAATAACTTCCTGTGGTAAGGTGTTCCATAGTTTCACCGCTCTGTTCGTCAGAAAATTTGCACGAGCAGCAGTGGAGGTGCGTTCTCTGCGTAGTTGCAGGCCGTGTCTGCGATGTGCCCTGGAAGAAGTTGGAGCTCTCTCGAAGGATTCTGCCAGATGTGATGGGGGATATAAGCCTTTAATGACCTTGAAGGTTTCGGTAAGGTCCGTCAGTGTCCTTCTGTCGTTCGAGTGATGGAAGCTCGAGTACGCGACATCTGTCCATGTAGTCTCTACGTCTCAGAGA